>VWPW01014762.1:279673-299092 GCA_013389825.1 Crypturellus undulatus
CGCCGCCGGGCCCCGCGCCGGGGCGGGCGGAGCGCCGCTGCCCGGGCCGAGCTCGGGGCGGCTCGCGGCCCTGCTCAGCCGGCGGGCAGCTCGATCAAACGGAATAAGAGCGGGGAATAAACGCGGCCGCGGCGCGCGCAAAGATGGAGCCGACGTGTAAATAATGCTCTGGGAACGCGGAGCGACACGGGCAGGGAAGCGCGGAACTTCCCTGCGATGGGAGCGGGAATTCGCCTGGGAAGTGGCTGCTTCCTGGAGCACGGGGGGCCCTGGCAGTGCCCGCGAGCTTCCCTCGTGCGCTGCCTCCTCCTGTAGCTAGGGCTTGGCGGTTCCTTTCCTCTGTCAGCTTTTTCCATAGGGGTTAGTTGGTGGAATTTAGCAGGCAGGCTGTGTACAAAGGAAAAATGATCACTTAGCCAATCTGTATAGTTCTGGAACCAGTTCAGTTATTTTAATAAAACCCCATTAATACTTCTTATAGTTGATGAATCTATTTTCAGTGCTACCCCTGACATATTTTAAGCTATGCTGATAGGAAAAAAAAAGTAAAAAAAAAAACGTTAGGCGATATTACTTTAACTAATTGCAGCTTGATGTAATCTTTAATTAAAAAATAGCTGTATACTACTATGAACTTATGCTACTGAAGGAGAAATGAATGGATTATTCTCATGTTTCTGTACTCCCCAGCTGAAATCTAAGTCATTTGATCAGGATGTATCTTGTTTTCTACAGAAAACATGTCATTTTATGTATGGAGTAAAGTCTCGTGTTTGATGGAAGGCTGGTGTTGAAATACAGATGCAGAACTGTATTCTGAAAATATTTGTGCCAGTGTTACATATATACAAAAATGTTGTGCATAGTCAAGTCCTGAATTTAGGAAGCTTCTGTTCAAAATAGCAGCTAGTATGTTAAATATAGCACTTTGAAGAAGCACAAAAGACTATGGAGAAGTTCATGCTATAGAAAAGCCTTAACAGAACTAGTCAAAGGAACGGGGGGGAAAAAGTGCAAATCTCTTTTCTTTGACAGCCTTCTTGTCACAGGGTCAAGTGCCTGTGCTAGAAATCAGAATAATAGTTCAAATGATTTACTTATATGCCAAGGGAAAATGGGAAATTATTAAATGTTAGCAAGATTATCTCATGTGGGTTGAATTTAAGAGTGGTCATATTTTACTGTCAAATTCATTAGGCTTTCTTTCAACCACTTCCTGTTTGTACAGAAATCACTTGTTGCACAAAGAACAAAAGGAATTTAACTATGTATTTACTGATATAGATAAATTTATAGAAAATATACATTACTGATAGGAGGGCTCTTTATTGCTGCAGCACTTTCTGATTGGTGTTTTCACTTTACAGAGTGATAAGGGATAGTTTTCAGTACATCTTGAACCCAGCTGTCTGGTATGGAAGGGGGAGGCTAAACAGCTTAGTTGGGCAAAAGGCAAAGTGCTGTTTTGCAAGAGATCTAATGCTACATGAAATGTCTTTGGCTTCTGCTTTTGTGTTTGTTGGACACTGTCATAGGGGCCTCGTGCATCAGGACATGCTTGCAGGAGAGTTGTGAGCTACTACAAAATGGAGATAAAGCGTAGCCTTTGAAGCATCTTTCTGGGAGTTTCTCTAAAAATGTTGTTACAGCATTAGCCAAAAGAAGAGCCTGAATTCCAACTTTCCATCCCCTTCAGGAGTGTATCATGTTCGTTAGTTTGAGCAAGCTGCCAGCTTCATGGTACCTTGAAGAGTTTGCCACAGTTCTCTGAAGGCGGTGGGTGATTAGTGGCTTGAAATGGGTAGGGGAGAGCAGCTGTAGCCCATGCTGTGTAATCACCAGCACTTATGCTTGTGGTCCTAGCATGGATCAGAATAGGTTTTTCAGTTATAGCTAGTCTAACTTGGTTCTTGGAATTAGATTTCTTTGATTCACTACTTTGAAATAGCAGTCTTAGCCCTGTCTTTAATCTGCTGCATGTTCTTAAATTGCCTCTTCTCCATACTTTTTTGATATAATGATTAAGGATTGCTCAGCCACCTTTTTAGCTAAATCCCTAGGACATGATTACTAATGAAACAACAGTGAACTTTAGACAGGAAAAATAAACTGTCCTTTTTCTGGTCTAGTGCAAGGAATACACTTTTGGAGTTTCCATGTAGAAAGCCAGTGTGAATCAATTGGACAGGATTATCATAAAATTAAGGTATTCATTGGAGAACAATCTTTGGTGGAATAATAGTACCCATATTAGATCAAAGTTCATTGTGTAGAATGTGTGCTGAGGGATCTTGAGAACTAGGGATATGCTGCCTCTGCCAGGTAATGCTGTAGGAAGGTGGAGGTGCAGGAGGGAGTGGCAGTTCTGATACTGAACTTCCTGTTTTGAGTCTTTTTTTCTTTTTTGTTTCCTTTTTTAACATTTGTTATTAAAATTAAATTCAGTCTTTTTTCTAGACTATAGCTATCTTGCAGAATGGTGAGGTAGGAGTAAATGATCTTCCACTTACAGTTTTGTTAATGGAACTTTTTGCTACTTTGATTTCTCATGTGAAATTATGATTTCCAATAAAAGCCTCTACAGACTGTTTGAGACTTTTAAAATATATTAATATATAATATTAATGCACATATTAATATGTAATAGTAGTTGCATAAAAATCAGTCTAAGCAAATGAAACTGTATGCTTATAGTAGTTTACTTGGCAACACGTAAAGATGTATAGGTATCAAATGACTTTTGGGAGAGGATAGAGTTTTTAACAAACTCTAGAAAGCTGTGCTTTCTAGAATAACATATTTCTAGTGAAACTAAAGTAGCTATTAAATGAAAAGTACTGATAATGGAAAATAATTTCCCTTGGATATAGCTGATCATTTGGTCCTGCTGCAGAAACTTTTGGCTTCCTAGAACACAGTTTATGAGTGTGGTGCACAGTGTTACCTCTATTTTTGAAAATTATAGAAATTCTTTGAGGCTTTCAAATTATTTGCTTTTCATAATAGACAACTATGCAATAGCATCTTAGCGTATGTGAGTGATCCAAAGCTAGGATGCCAGCCATATAGGATCACATGTTAAGAGTGATTGAGCTGTCAGTCGTCTACGTCTGTTAGTGCTCCATGTAGATATTTGTTAGCTACGTACAAATTAGCTATTGAAAAAATCACGACTACTGAAACCACTTTTGAGAATTTTCTTTATTGAAATGTACAGAAATGTTTAGAGCGTTTTACCACCAAGTTAAGGTTGAAAAGCTTTAATGTAATGGTTTAGTCAACTCATATAATATTGGCTATTCTAGTTTGTTTTCGGTTTCTGCTGGAAGATGAATGTTGCTGTATATAAATGCACTTGGTTGTAAACTACAGCAGTTCAAGTGCTGGCTCAGTTTCTTTCTTTCTGATTTAGTGGTAACATTTTACTAAAGAGGCAGAGGACAGCCTGATCCTGAGAACTTCTTAAATCATTTCAGCATGAATTGTAGATCCCCTTTAGAGGTATCTTTGAAGACACTATGCAGAACTACCACAGAACTGCAATCTTCCTGGTGCACAGTCTTTAGTATATTTGATATGATGTGAACTACCAGGCTTTTCTTGGAACTCCTAAGTGGACCACTGATTGGTATAGCTTCTAAAATAAGCCTTTTAATAAAAATGATGATCCTTTTCTTTTAGCGTGTTGTACATTATTTCAACCTGTCGGGAATGCTGCAAACATCAGGCTTTTCACAAACACTGGTAAGAGGAAGCAGTGATGGTAATTGAGGTTATGCTCCTCTTATTCTTGAATAGCTGATCCTTTCCCTACATTGAAGGAAATGTTTGCACTCATAGCATGAAGTTTTTGTTACATTCTTTAGACCAACATCCATTTGTGACTGTAATTCTTCTCTTGCAGTTTTTTTTTTTTCTTCTTCTAGAAGTTAGGGCTTGTTTCTTTGTTCAGAAAGTCATGTTTCTCCTGTTTCATTGAGTTGCTGTTGTTGGCAGGTTTGTTTGGGTCAGAAGAACAAATGATTCAGTTCTTGTAAACTCTTTAATTCTTTTGCTCGGGTGATTCCTGTGTTAGGATCCATGAAGTGACTGTATCTTCTGGCAGGGTCTTTGGGAAGCTTTACTAGGAAATCATAATCCAGATTCCATGGGTATGGGTTACAGAGTGTGTTTTGCATGAATAGGTGACTATTTTCAGTTGCTGTTTTGCTATCAGGGATTTTACCCCAAGATGCAAGTGACAAAATGAGGAAAAAATAGGTCGTATGTTCAAAATTAAGTTGGCAGCTTGCTACAGATACATTTTAGTTTATAGCTTTGAACTGCTAGTGAAGTTGATAGCTATTAGTGAGTTAAAGAATTCATCCACTACAGTGCATAGATATCTTGGGGAATTAAGGCCTTAACTGAAAGCAAGTCTATGAGTGTTTGCTAGCAGCATTAAATTTAATGCTTTGAATGATGATACATTAACTTACTAAAGAATATTAATGGTCATCCAGATATTAAGCCTTTCCCATGGGAGCAATAGTTGGAATTACAGGAATAACTTTAATTGACCTATAACAGAAACTATGGTGGACCCAATTATTACAAAGAAGATTAGGAAGTTAGGTGCCAAAGTGAAATTGAAAACATTTTGTGCCTGAGCTCTACATATATTTTATGGAAAGAATTAGGCATTTTTTCCCTTGGTTATAAACTCAAACAGAAGTATATTTCTGTTTTCCCCTTGAACGTGCAGTCCAATTATCGTAACCGTCAGTGTAATTATATAGCATATTATAACTTTAAATATATTTAGAGCAGTAAATCTTTATGTATACAATTGAGACACTTAATTTGAAGCTGTGTATTGATTCTGTATAGTAGACTTGGGTCATCTGTAAAAAGCAAATATTATGTCTACTTTGTCCTCTATAAGAAATTGAGAAAACTAAGATCTGAAAACAAAACACCCCAGAACTTCCTAATAGTTCTTGCAGCATGCAGACACACCTGTGATCTCTGCAGGAGCATGGAGTAGTCTTTGTAGAAACAAGCCACATCCAACCTTGTGTCACTTTTCAGTCCTTAAGTAACTTTTCAGTAGCTTATATATGATTTTCAGAGACGGAATGTGGTTTCACAGAACAGGCTGAATTGATCAAACAACTTAATAAATGTGAGAATTAACTATGATGACACATAGTTATCCACACAGTTACCAAGTACACAGACTTGGGTGATCATCAGGGAAATCAGTGAGTTGCAGCAGGCAGAAGATTACTTTATTCTCACTTTTTGTCCCAATTGCTGTCCCTGCAGTACAGGAGCTCAGTTGTCTCCTTGAAGATGGGGCAAGTGAGGATGAGAGTTGGTTAGAACAGGCATGATGAGGGAGGAACAGGAAAGCACTGAAGCCAGGAAAAGTGGAAGATCCCTTTTAGCAGTGACTGCAGCGACAGGATCTTAGATTGGTACGACTTGTTCTGTGAAATTGCACCCTCTAGGTAATATTTCATTGTGTAATCAGTATTTCAGAGTTTAGGTACCCTTAGAAATATCCCTCTTTTCTTTCTTTTCTATTGTATTAAATTATTACTGAAGAACTATAAAATTCTTTGTGACTTTACTCTTCAGTGAATACTGTCATAATTTTCAGCCCATACCCAGAGCAGAGTTAGTAACATCTTTAAACTAGAACAAAGTTTCTAGCAAATTATAAGCAAAATGTAGGAAATAGTCATTGCAAATCTTTCTCCATCATCAACTTCTTTATCCTTGTAAAACATGGTGAGCTTTAGTTAAATACAAATGTAAAATTATCTACAGTTCATTGAATGTTAAGATCCTTCCAGCTACAGGGTATTAAAATAAGCACATCTCAACATGATAATTTGACCTTTTCACATATCTGTTGATGTGGTGATAATTCTAGAAATTCTAAAATCTCAAAAATAAAAGTTATTGCAAAAAAAATTTAACACTTGGAGAAGCATTCTGTGATGTGCCATACAGTGTATAAATTCATGGTAGGAAGAAATTTCTTTGAAATTTTAATAGGTAAAAGAATAAGGTACTCTATTCTGCTGAGCTTCTTAATTGAAAGAGGAGCTAACATGTTGTCAATGGACAAAGACTGTTACCAAGATATTATGCAGAAATTTATGTAGAACACTAAGTTATTTTCAGTTGCTAAAACAAAATGTCTTAAGACAAAAATGGTGGAAATATGCTATGTTCTTAGCTGTCTGGAGCAGTGACTTTGAAAGAAACTGCAGCTAATATTTCTAAGCATCGATGTGGACAAGAGTGACATCTATAAACTCATGAAGAATCTTTAATATCTTTTTTAAGTGTTGCATGAATGTCAAGCTTCAAGTATTTTATCTAAAATGACAGTAAGCTGTTTTGGGGAATTGAAACGGCCTTCAGCTGAGGTTCAAGCACTCAGAAGTGATGCTACATGTTTAATTTAGCCATTTCCTTATGTGAGTGATAAGGGACATTCCTGGCTTCCTCATTAATTTTGAAGTACGGCATAAGTGATGCCCCTATTCCTAGGTATAGCATTTAGAGTCAACGCTTGCTTTGGACATATCTAAGTAGAGCTGGGTTCTAGATTGGTGGGGTTTGGGTCTAGGGAGGGCATAGCATCAAGCCACTCAGCGTTATCGGAACTAGGCAAGCAGCAGAACTCTAGGCACAGCAAAGACTTTAACATGTCAAAAGCCATGTCAAATGTTAAAGCCATGGAGACTTTGGACACCTTCAACTATGTAGATGCCAAATGCAAGTTGAATACAGAGATTTTAGAATTTCTAGAATTACTACTATATTAATAGATATAAGGTCAAATTATCTTGTTGAGATACATTTATTTCAATACCTTGTAGCTGGAAGGATCTTAACAATCAATGAGCTGAAGATAATTTTACATTTGCGTTTAATTTTACCCTGGGATTGTGTTTTCATGTCACTTGCATATCTGCTCAGACCTATTTTCATTCCTAGTCACCATGTTATTCAAGATACTTAGTAGCTACTGTCATCACTGCTGTTGTCGGTAGTAAACAGTAATATGTGCAATAACGAGGATAAGTGTGCTGATTAGTAGTAGTGGAAATGCAGTTTTGGGGACGAAGTTTGAGAGTACTGAAATTAAACTTGTTGGCTTGTTGTCTTGATATGTTGCATGAAGTTCTTAAGAATACAGTTTCCCTGACAGCTTCTTAGCAAAGCAGACGAAGTGGTGCTTATTCATTATTTAAGTGATACACTTTATTCTAATTAAACTTGCATGCATGCTTCAATTATTTTTTTTCAGATGTTTTGTACTGTGTAGCCTTGAGTCTTTATTACTTTTGCTGTCAAGAGGTGTCAGTCTCTTTGCTGTTACAATTCACTGGAATTTTGCTCAAATGCAGGAACTTGGGAGAAGCTCATCAATCTTAGATATTTATTTGTTTTCCTTCCTTCTGATTTCCCTTAAGGATTCAGGTGATTCCTCAGAACTACAAGATAAATGCTTCCCTTCCAAACTGGATTCAGATAGCTCTATCTTTCTTTTGAATTGCAGTTTAAAACAGTCATTGTCTTTTCATTTTTGTGAAATGTGATAATCAACTTATTGTACTATGATTTTATAGATTGCAGTCTTTCAGTTATATGAAGACTATAAAAATTCTAGCACTTCAAAATCAGCTAGTCCTAAACGGTTACTCTATCAACATTTCATACATGGTTTTATTAATAGCCATATTTGGCTGAAACAAGTTGAAGCACTCTTTGTGCTTTGTTAAAGTGTCTTTCGATCTTAAGAGCTCTATATGAGATGTAGCTTTTTAAACACATCATTCTTCTCAAATTTTTAATTTTGTTTAAAACTCCTGGTGTGATGTAGTAGTGAAGTTACTGGGATTTGCTTTGTTCAATCTCTGATTGCCTTGTGTGTTATCTACCAGAGGTTTTGAATCTGTATGGTTGCCCACAGTAAAAGCTGGGTGGGGTGGGGGCAGAGGGAAGTTGTAGTATCTGCCAGACATTCATCATGCAGATCGTGGTGGGAGTTCTTCAAATGTTTTCAGAGTCCTGCCTTCTTTTAATATTATTTTCAAAATAAAAATTATTGTGTGGTAGCTGAAGATGGTGACTTATTTCCGACTCTGTATATGCCTAATTGAATACATCCCTTAGTGGCTTTTTGAAGTTCTTTGTTAAGCAACAAGCTACATGGGACATGGGAGTTCCTGTCTCTGTTGGTTTGTATGCAAAGTTTTTTCCTTATGCATATAAAAAGAAAAGATAAAGCCAGGTCTGTCCAAGTCATCTGAAGAGAGCTCAAGGATTTAAAAAAAAACAAAAGTAGACAAATCATAGAAATTATCTTATGGAAATGTAAAATCCTTATTTTAAATTACATAAACTTGGTAGCAAAGTTGTATTTGTTTCTTGGAGTACATGCAGATATTTCCACTAAAATTACTCCTTTTTAAATATCAGTTGCTTATAAAATAATAATGAAATCTTGGATAATGAAATCTTTTTAGGAACAAGATGGGAGCATGCTTTCTGGGAGCAGGTGGAATTCTGATAAATATTTGGTAATCGGAAATTTTACTAGTCTGAAAACTGAGATACAATGAGGCAACTTATGTAACAGGTGGTCTAATCCATGTAGACACTGTGCATAAATTACTAGCTAAAAACTGAGCTTGTACTAACTAAGCAAGGAATATTTTTGTTACTCCTCTCTTCAGAAATCAGCCTTGTAATACCCTAGCTTGAAAGGTAGTAGTAGGGCAGAGAAGAGTGTGTAGAACACAGGCTATTTTTGAGTGCAGGAGCTGGCATTATATAGGTTTATTTTGTTCAGCTGTGAAATGGAGGTACGTGGTGAGAGGAGAATCTTTGTGTGGTGCTTGTCTGTGTAAAGGTATGATATATCAAGTATTGGGAAGAATTTGAGAGAGGATAATTAAAAGTGAGGGAAATTAGCTATAGCTCGGTAGTGGACAAGAACAGAAAACGGGCTGTTCTAGTGTGAGGCTTTATTTTTTTCTCCTCTTAGGCTTTAGCCAATATGTATCTCTTAAAAGAATAACTTAAAGTGAAGTCTTTGGACCACAGAAACTTAAATCTACAAAGGAGTTGTATTTTTTTTTTTTTTTTTTTTTGCAGATAACTGTTGTCTGTTTTGTAGTGTGTCCATTACCTGGATTGAGATTACATACTACTGACATTTCAGTATAGATCTGGCTTTTAACCTATAAGGAAGAGTAAGTATAGATATCAATATTTTGTAAGTAGAGATTTTGTAAGTGTAGATATCTATATTTGTAAGTATAGATTTCTATATATCTAGATATTTAAAATTTATAAAGAAGAGTAAGTATAGATACCTATTCTTGTACTGTTTTTGGTACCAGGAGCTTAATAATCTAGACCTTTTAATACCTAGACTGACCTTTAGTGTTGCTGACATGAGTAGTTAGGCAACATGTGTTGCAGAGGAAACTGCAGCTCAAATTTTGCAATGTGCATTTAGCGCAGTTCAGTTTGCTCCCTCTACTGTACAATATTTGACCAAAAGGCAAAAATCGTATGGGTGGATTATAAACCAAGGCTTGGATTATGAAGTTTCCCCTTAAGTTAGAGAGACCTTAACTTAAGTTTTAACCTTAAGTTAAAATAAAGCAATCTTTGTGTTATGTGCCTTGGGCTGTAAACCTGTATTTATGCAGCTTCACTTCAGTAGAGACCAGTTTAAAAAGACAAAAGTAGAGTTTTATGTTTCTCTGTCTGTATGGAGAAAGCTGTCAAACAGCAATTGGGAATGAAGGGAATCTCCGTTTTGAGACCATCTGTGTCGGTTCTTTTGTCTGAACCTGACAAGGGGTCATGGCAGATGGTGGGGTCACAAAGTCTGGCTTCTCGAGCTTGACAAAATGTGTTCATAAAGCTGGAAGAATACCAACTGTTTGCACTGGCTGAAGAGCATTGTGGCAAAAGACGGTAGCAGTTCATGGACAATACCTTCTGGATCACTAAGCTTGATGGCAAATAACTTGTCAAAGATGAAACTAGTTTGCATCACTGTAAACAAGTTAAACCTGCTTACCAAATGTATTCTTTACTGGGTTTTATTTGAGGAAATTACTTGTAAAGGTTCTTAAAGCAAGACAGTAAAAGCAAACTACATGGTATGCTTTGCCCAGAGCTCCAGATGATGTGTTTGGAGAGTGTGTGGAAGGGGCAAGAGGATGGGAAAAGACTCACAGATCCTGACTTTCAAACACTATTGGGATTTGCCGCCGTGCACTTCACTGAAGAGCAGTTCAGGAATTTGCTCTTTTCTATGACAGCTGTTTCATGGCATTTCTGTGGTTCTTCTGCAGATTTCAGGATTGCTGTACAGATCAAGTAGTCCTGTTCCCCAAGGGTGTGAATACGTCTGCCTTACACAGGTAGTGTCCTGTTTGAAGTCAGGGAAGATCCCTTCTTTCACAATCTGTTTGAAAGTATTAGAGCTCTCCAGCATAGCAGTCCCCGTGCATGTTAGCATCATTTCTCCATCATGTTACTGCTTAAAACTTGGCTATACAAAAATGCATTATAAAGGATACTGATTCAGTAGTTGACACTTTTACTTTTTTTTCCTACTTAAAATGGAAATTGTCATTATTTTAAACTTTTTTTTTTGTATGAACATTGAGTATACAATAGCAGTTGTGCTTGATTTAGAAAGTCCAATATCTCCTTATGCCTTTTGCTCAGAAATGTACTGTTGATTGTATTGAGGCTGTTGATAAAATCTCAATTTTGAGGTGTAGAACGATATTAACACTGTAGTGAATCCAAACTGTTTGTCATGGATGGCAGTTGCTCCCCTTTGTTTTGTTTTTTTGTTTTGTTTTGTTCCAAAACTTTTTGCTTGTTTCATAGTTTTTATTTTTCCATCCATTATTTATATCCTCTGCTTACACAAAAAAATTGGGTTGTCTAGCTTCTAGCATGTGGGCAAAATTGATGGAGTAGTTTGTTTATCAAGCTTTCCTGGTAAGTCAAGCCCACAAATTATCACTTAGCTTTATACATATATATATATAAACACACATATATATATGTGTATATAAACACACATATATATGTATATATACACACATATATATATATGTGTGTGTATATATACATATATATATGATATTCTTCCTAAAGTGTTATTTGTAGTTCAGATAAGTTTAAGACCAAACATTAAGTGTAAAGAAATGAATTCTTTCTGTCTTCCAGCTTATCATATAGAAAGGATATATTAAAATTTAGAAGCTTTCACTGGAAAGTGGCTTAGTAGACAGAATTGTGTAGTTTGGGTAGTGGTCTGGATCTCTGAATAAGCGAAGGAATATATATATAAAAGTCCCCAAATCTTGGGTCCAAACCCAAGAATGCCGCGTGTGTCAGGGATGCATGTACTACTAAGAACCATTTTGGGTACTTTTCTAAAAGGACCATGAAGATACTGGCCATTCTCAAAGCTGGCGTAGGTTAAGATGCAGGGAAAACTGTTAATTTACACCATGCCTTTGGATCTAGTGCTGTCTGCTGTTAATGGTAATGACCCACAGCTGGTAACTAGCACATGCTTCTTCCAAAAGATTTTGTGGAACTGATTCCAGACTTGAAAGTGTGAAGACCTCTCCCTCTCTTATGCAACCAGTTACAGTTCAGTTGTCTTTTGTAGTACATTTATTAACAAGTAGTCCTTTCAAAGTACTTAAAGTTTTTGTCAAATTAAGCTTTTCTTTAAAAGAGTTTGCATTGATCTGTACCTTGTTTTCATTTTGTCTATTTTATAAATGTTTCTGTGAGGCTCCTTTTTTGATTAAAAAAAATGAAGTCATTGTAAGTATTCTTCAGTATAGCAAAATTTTTGGGTTTTTTTTCGTGGAATTTTTAATGTAATTCTCATTAAAATATTAAGTACATAATACATGGTTAGAAATTTCCTAAAACATTAAATATTTGCTGTTTACATATATTTTATATTAGTTCCTATATCTCATAGAGATTTTTTGGTGTCTGTAAAGATGGAATTGGGAACTTTCTCTGCTGCATGAGGTTAAATAAATAATGGGATGAATTCATTTCCACTTTTTAGAGTCAGTCTGCAATAGATATAAATGACCCTGCATGTGCAGGGGGGTTGGACTAGATGACCTCTAGAGGTCCCTTCCAACCTTAGGCATTCTGTGATTCTGTGATTACATGGATTTAATTATAATTCTTTAGTAATGATATGACATATTATAGTTGGGCCTTTATACAGTGTATTTTGCATCTATGACTTTTCTAAGCAATGTTAATGATGCTAATCTTTGCAGAATCATAGTATTCTGGTGATTTGCTGTTATTAAAATCGATCAAATAAACAAAAATACCCCAACATATCCCACAACTACACAAGAAACCATCTAGTACCCTCTGGAGTTGCAGGGTTTCAGATAGACAACTAAGTAAAGATGTGTTTTAACTAAGATGTTTTTAATTAATTTTCTTGCAGGATGTTCAATTTAAAGATTCTTTGAAGATGAAAAAGGATATCTTATGGTTTTACGGAATATAAAGCAATATTGTCTGACATGACGGCAAAAAATGTAAGTTTATACTTGTGACATGTATTACTTCTTTATGTTGGTGTGCTGCCAGTTATTTCTGACCTTCAGAATTTGAAGGGGTTTGTGTTCTGGTTTCTTATATAGACAGGATTTTTGTATCCTACACACACTCTTAGCACCTGCAGTATTTTGAGACATTATAACTAGCCAAAGGTTCTTTAGGAATATGAGGTTTAGTAAGCTATAGGGCAAGTTGACAGTGGGGACAATTCTTTATTCTAACACTTGCTCCCAACCTATCAAGAGAGCTGCTTATTTTACTGAAGCAGCTCGGCTTTGCACCACAGAAAATCCTTCTAGTCTCAAAGCTCTAGGAAAATCAGGAAGAGAGCATATTTCTTTTCTAATGTCCCTGTGCTCCTGGTTCTTAGACTGCTGGGGGCCATGTGAGGCTGGACTGTATTGTGGAGTTCAGAGATTGTATCTTTGCTCCCTTATCCATAGTTCTGGAGAGGCTTATGAATTAAAAACATCCTGACCTTAATTTTCTACCTGAATAGCTGTGCTTCTTGATATACACAATTTATATAGCGAACGGTTTTGATTAAGCTTGACAGTCAGTGAGTATAATATTACTTTGGGCATTGAGCAATTTATCCATTGGCTTTCTTTGGGAGGCTATCCTGTCAAATTAAATCTGAAGAGGTTTGGGAACCAACATCAACATGATTAAAGAAGCAAGAACCTCAGAATAAAGTGCCGAATAAAAGTACATCCTGACCCTGGCATGGCTCTCTGTTCAGTCATTCAGTAATTGCAAAAGTTTCTGTACATTTTTGGTTAGCTTAATGATAGGGGTTCTAATTTGGTAGGGGTAATAATTTAGTTAATTTACACTTCCAGACTTGGAAATTTTTATTGTTAAATAATATCATTTGGTGTACAGCTCCAGGTGGATTTTGGTGTTCTTATATTTATTTGATTCAAGCTGACCAAGCCAAAATATGTATAATATATATTTAAAAAATATATATATGTGGAACAACTGTTGGCTTGCTTGCTTTTTAAATGCAGCTTGCTATTCCTTTGCAGAAGGATAGAGGAAGAGCACTTTCTAGTATCTGTTTTTTGGAATGTTCCTTACGGGTAATTTGACCTTCCTTGGAAAGAGTTCTGACCAAAACAGTTACGAATAACAAAATGTTGATTAGAAATTATAGATTCTTTTTGAGATGAGATGTTTACATGCTCACCCTATGGAATCTACACAAATGTAACTTCAGTTTACCTCTAATAATGGTTATTTTGCTCTTTGCTTATGTTATATGATGCCTTTTCCTTACCTGTCTCGTACTTCCACTCTTAGCTGTTGTTCATGTAGGAAAGTCTCACAGAAGTGCTGAGAAATGAAGGAGGAGAAAAAATAAAACCAAACACACATTAAAGTTATTTTTAGGACAAAATAAATGGCATTCCTCAAGCAGATTATTTGAATAAAACTTAATTTTGATTGTCTAGTCTTAATTTATGTACATATACTCGTAGAGGTATTTGCTGTGATTTCTCAAGTGGTTTATCATGGATGAGGTTAGTTGGATAGCTGTAAGAGTTCTCCTTTCTCTTGCCAATGTGGAAAACTGCTTTAACTGCTGGTTAAGTAGGTGCCAGCTTTGCATGGGAATAGATGTGGGACACTTGCATCATCAGTGTTGGTATCTGGGTTACTGTTAGCAAGTAACTAACAGCTAAAGACAGAAACTTGCCAAAACACTGTTTCAGTTTGATCAGCACTGAAGTTTGGCCTATGCTTGATCCCGTTCAACAACAACAACAACAGAGTGGGCCTTTTAGGCACACCAGATCTTCACCCCTGTGGTTTCCTGATCTTTTTGTGAACCTCCAATTTGAAATCCTCTTTTATTTCTTGTGGAGACAGGAATCCTGAGGAGAAACTGATATTGCTATATAGTGCCAGGCAGAAGTGGTATGACCGGACAGTTCTGGCTCTTCGTCTTGACCTTGCAATCTTTTGCGATTCTTTCAATGCAATGAAAGGATTGCAGTGCAACCTTAATAAACTTTTCCACCTTGATTGCAGCACAAGCCTTCAGATGGGAGAACACGAAAATACTTTTGTTTTCCATATAGACTTACTACAAAAACAGGAAAACAAATGGAGAAAGATTGCATATCTTCTTCCTTTTTCCCCATGCTCAATGTAGATATTCACTATTTTCCCTGCAGCACACCACCTTTACTACCTATGTACCATTGCCACCTAGTGGAAAGGAGAAAAAAAAAAAAGCACACAAAAAAAGTGTTTTTGTTGTTGTTTGTTTGTTTGTTTGGGTTTGTGTGTGTGTGTGAGAGAGAAAAGATTTCCCTAAGAGTCTAAGAAACAAACATCCAGAGGTGCAAGTGTGTTGTGATAGAGAGCTGGGATTGTCATCAATAACTGCAAAACATTAAGTTCGGGGAGCAATTGTGCTTGTAGAATTATGCATGAAATCACTCTTGCTCCTTAAAAATGAAAGCATTTCTCACAGACCAGAAAAATGCTAATTTTATTCCTGATGTCATATTTTCACAGATCATTCAGGTGATTATCACAGATCAACAGGTGATCTGTCTTGAATTGGAAAACATGCAATCTGTTTATTGAAAAAAAAAAAAGTCTGTCTACTTTTGCTGGGCAGATGTGTCAAACCATTTGGAATCGTTATTAGCTATTGTGCAGTATATTATACAGGGACTTGAAAATGGAGAATATTATTTTGTGGATAAAATTCTAGCCCTGAGCGCAAAAACCAGTGCAGCAACTGCTAAAGTTAATATATTGTTCCTAATAGTGGGGAAAAAAAAAAGTTTGAAACTCTTGGAGGAGAGCTTGTCACTATGCTGACTGCTGATTTTAACCCTACAAAGAAATCACTTAATAAATAAGTTATCTGGCTGAACCTAGCAACTGAATGCTAGTTAGTAGGATTTTCTTTGTTTAGAGATAGTTTATTTTAGTGTTATGCTACTACTGTTTCATTTGTTTATAGTCAAATGATTCTCATTTATTATCATTAAAGTTGTACTAAGTGGCTCTAGCAGTGTGTTCCATTATTACAATGTGCTTTTGTAAATTAAAGCAAATAGTTGATTCTTTTTTTCCTTACCTTAGATACCCAACCCTTTGTGTCAATTATTTACAAAAGTACTACATTCTTACTTTTTTAAGATCTTTTGGATTTGGCTTAACTGCCTACTGGAGGAATCATGCTCTGATTTCTGAGCAGATTCCAAAGGAGCTCAGTCCCTCCATACTGAGCACAGCTTCCCCCTGGGAAGCAAAACGAAATGCCTTGGTGAGCAGGGTTTGCTAAGGTGGTGCAGTCCCAGTGCTCTACAGTTGCAGAATGCCGCCTCCTTGCCTACTGCTGTTGGGCCTGCCCCTCCTTATCTGGCATCTGTTGGACTTTACAATCTCTAGGTCTCTCTCCCCCCTCAGTCAGAAATGATGAGCTTTTTGTTTGTTTTGTTTGTTTGTTTCTATAGCATGCTTTGCATACATGCCAAAATCTGTGATGCACCATTCTGTCCTGATTTAAATCCTCTCCGTGTCCAGGAATTTACCCTCAAGGTAACACAGTAATTCTGGAGACTGGGGAATGTTCAAAATGCATCAACAGTCACATCTCCTGAGCCCCATAGGTCTTATGGCTAAGTGCCAAGTATACTGCAGATGGGGCAGTTTCCTGCTGTGTTACAGGTGGCAGCTGCTCCCTGTGACAGAGGTGACAGTGACATGGGTTATGTATAGTACAGTATCAGCATACCAAGAGTTTTTCTAAATTAAATAACTTAATTAAAAACTTAATTGTAACTTAATTACTTTGGTCCTCAGGCTTCTTTAGACTGTACTAACTATAAGATTACAGTGTTTGGAGAATTTAGAGCAGGTATTCCATTCCTCTTCGCTTTTTTTGAGTTATGTTAAATCAGTTTAACCTGGGCCTTCATTTAAAGTAGAAATTTAAGTTTTGGGAGCAGAATAGACAATTACACTTGGTATGCTTTTTGAAAAATGTCTCACCATTGAATATACAAAAATTACATGTGCTACGTGTTTATGTGTTTCCATAATACTGTTATTTACATACTAGAAAACATGTGAAGATTTAGCATATTTTAAGACTCCTAAAATGTTTTGTTCAGGTTGGTGTGACTCCCCCACATGGTGACCTGAAAGGATTTATAGATCAGAACCAGAGTCCAACAAAAGGTAAGAGAATTCTGTTTGTATACATAGTGAAGAAGCATACATTAAGACTTTTTTTCTTTTATTTAGTAAATGAGTGTTATTGCTGACCTAGAGAAGATTGAGAGGAGATCTGATCAACATGTACAAGTACCTTAGGGAATAATGTAGGGAGGATGGGGCCAAACTCAGTTCTCTGTGGTGGCCAGTGATAGGACAAGGAGTCATGGGTACAGGTTGAAACACAGAGTTCCACCACCATGTGAGGGAGAACTTACTTACTGTGAGGGTGACAGAGCCCTGGGACAGGCTGCCCAGAGAGGTTGTGGAGCCTTCTCTCTGGAGATCTTCCAAACCTGCCTGGATGCCACCCTGTGCCACGTGCTCTAGGTGTCCCTGCTGCAGCTGAAGGTTTGGACTAGATGATCTCTAGAGGTCCCTTCCAACCTCAAACCATTTTGTGATTCTGTATTGCATAAATCCACAGTGATACATATGGTATTACAATGTGCAAGTTCTCTGATCTTCAGGTTTTAAGAGAATTATTATAGATTTTGGTGAAAGCAACTAAAGGATTAAATAAGCTTCTCTCTTTCCTGTAGTGAATAATGTACTGAGTTCCTGTTTTTTTTTTCCTAAAATTTCCAGGCTCTTTTAGTGATCCTCTAAAATGGGAGAGAAGGTTAAGCATGACCACCTCCATGGTTCACTTTTACTATTGAAGTGGAAGATTTTGTGGATGGGGATGAAAATGCTTTGACTTCACTTTGTGTGTGTGTGTGTGGTGTAAGTTATCTGATTTTTCCGATGTCTGTTGTAATTTCTGTATCAGATCTACAGGCGATACAGGCCCCTGGACTGTCTGTGTTAATCAGCAAGGCCCTGCTTTCCCTTGGCCTCTCCTAGGCACTCACTTGCTTTGTCATGGCTCAGGTGTATGTTAGACCCCTGAACTCACTCGTCTGGCAGAAATGAATCCAGCCGGGGCAAGAGTGTGTGAAGAACTGTTGGGTTAGCATGTTGAGTTGTCTCAGGGAAGTGTCCAGTGAACAGAGGAATTAGCATAAGGAAGGGGGAGCAGCAACTCCAAGATTGAGGTAGAAGAGTAGGGAGCAGGATCTTTTGCCGCCGGTGCTGAACAATTGGGTTGACATAGCTGCTTCTGTGATTTAACTCCTAGTTGCAGTTCCCTGCTTTGGAGGTAAGTTTGTGCTAAACCATAGCCTCCATTACCAGACTTCATTCTCTCAATTCACTAAGCTAAATATTCACTAGGGTTGGTAATCTTTGGCAGAAGATAAGTAACAAACATCTGGTTGATAACATCTTACGCTTTTAGAGCTGTTTGCTCAGTACGCATAGATCACACACTGTTGATTATTCATGTAGCCACACTGCTATAATCTTTTGAGATTTCACAAACTAAGACATGTGACATTTCATTAGAGTGACCTCTAAAGGAAGATAAAAAGACTTACAGTTCACTTAGCACTTTCACTATTTCCTGCATGACAGAGATGAGGACACCATAGTGCCACAATAATATCTTAATCATCCTCATCCCAATCTGCATTAGATTTTGCTTCTAGGATGATGAATGTATTTCTCTACCTCCATTCTTCTGTATTTTCTAAAATGTTATACTTTTTTTTTATGTTAAAGTGTAATTAACAGATGCTAGCATCCCTGTTGAAATATTACAGCTTGTTTTCACTGTATGACATTCATTTTGATTTTGAATATGCCATCAAGCCTGGACTCAATTGCATGACCAATTGGCTGTCTGATGCTTTCCATCTAAAGTATCTTCTGCTCAATCTTTTGATTTGTGTAATTGGATGTTACTTGCAAAAAGTTTTAGTAGGCAAAGAAGCTGCTACCCCAGCTATGATTTAGTGCTGTCTTTACTAAGCTGTGGTGCCATCATCTGAGCAGTGCAGTGTGCTGAGTAAAATCATCTAATTTCTGTCATCTTCTGCAGTCACCTAGTGACACAAAAAGGGAGATATATCAAAAAAAAAAAATTCTCTTCAACGAAACAGGCTCTGCCGAGACCTAGGACTGCAGGGGTAGCTGCAGCCAGATGTGTGTGGCCCGGCCTGGGCACTCACTCCGCAGAGCGGCAGGGTGCAGGCACGAAGTACACATGAAGTCCCAGAGCGCCGGTGCTCCCGAGCCACGCGGTGCCCCTGTTCTGAGGGGCCGCAGTGGGTGCCTGCAGCACCCCCAGCCTGCACATACTCACGGCCTACAGTAAAAGCGGGTCCGGGAAGAGCAGTTGCAGGAATTAAAAAAGAAGGGAAAAACAAAAGAAGGAGGCGGGGGGGGGGGGGAGCAGAGGGGGCACCTGTCGCCCAGGCCGCGAGTGGTGCCCCCGCCCCTCCCCTTGCCCAGGCGGCAGCCCGGGGCGCGCACGGGAGCGGGGCCCGTCGGCGGGCGCCGCTGCCGCGGGCTCCTGCGCTCTGCCCGCGTTCGGGTGCGATTGCTCGCGCCTGGCCGCCCTCTCCGCGCGGCACAAAGGCGGGGACGGGGGCTGCCCCTTTCCCCGGCGGCCTCGCCGGGAGCAGCCGGCACGCG
>VWPW01014762.1:299301-339042 GCA_013389825.1 Crypturellus undulatus
GTGCGGCGCGCGCGGCGGCCGTTGGGGCGTAACGGCCGCCGCGGGGGGAGGGGTGGCGCGGCGGCGGCCGTTGGCGGTGGCGTGCGCGCTGCCAGCGGCGGCGGGACGTAGCGTGGGCGGCAGCGCCGGCGCTCCCGCTTCCCGACGTTCTGAAAACGGCGGCGTTGGGGCTGCGCAGAACCGAAACACAGGCAGTAAAACACGCTCTTAGTAAGGGTTTGGTTCAGGGGAAAGAAAAGGATGATGTCTGTACTATATCAAGGTTGTTTCAACCTCGTAGCTCGTGGTGGGAGTGAGGAGGTGTTATGTATTTGATGTAACCATCTCATTTCTAAATGGGGGAAAAAAAGTCTAGTAAGGATTAATTTGGGTTTGATAACTTGCATTTGTAGTTATACTGCTTCAAAATTCTTGGTGTTATTTATTTTACTTATTTTGAAAATGCATGACCTAGAAGGAAGGGAGTACTTACAAAATGAGATCAATTAAATAAAATAATTAAATAAATTAAATAAAATAATACAGAAAAGTGTCCTGGGACACTAGGCAAATTTTTAATAAATGACCTGAAAATTTAAAGATCATATTTGTGAGTGCCTCTCAAAATGTATAAACATTCTGTAGGATATTCTTGTACATGAAAGATAAAGTTATTTCCCAGGTTAATAATTCTGTTTGCATCCTGGCCAAAATCTACTGGTGGACTTAAAGTGTATCTATAAAGTCAACTGAGACACTTTCGTCTAAGAAAAGCAAGTTTATTGTTACTGGCTAGTGGCATGTGGAGGAAAGGGGCAACTGGTTTCAACTGTTTGACTTGACTGCTATGGGAGTGACTTGTTTGAGTCTCATGTTAAAATAAAAAATACAGTCTGACAATAGTTGCAGCAAATCTTAATTATTGCTTTTTTGTTATTATATTCTTATATTCCATCAATTTACAAGACATTTCTCTTTAATTACTGCGAAAGGAAAAAGGAGGCCAACTAGACTATCCAGCCTCCCAAGAGGCTCTGTGAGGAAGGATCCCTAAATCAGATCCAACTGAAATCTTTAAATGGGAATTCTATCTCATAATACAGGTTCATTGTGAACTTAGTTTCAGTAAAATAAGACTTTTCTTTCTTGCTATAGATAACTTCTAGTAAGTTCTGAGTGTATAATTTAGTCCAGTGTAAACCCTAGCTGTTTGATTGGTGCATCCCATCAGGTGTGGTTTTCTTCAAACTAGCTGTGACATGAGGAGAGTCTGTTGGGTTGTATTTGTGGGTACCACTATGTGTATGGGTACAAATTTGTACAAGAGTTACTTTGGATGACTGGAGTTGCTAGACAAACTTCTCAAGACAAAGGCTGCTCTATCCCTGTACTACTGTAATAGAAGCAGGAAGACATGCGTGTCTCTGTATGTATGCGCATTATATATATTTACCATTTTCTGCCTTTTGATATAGTTTTGAGTAGCTTTTTTGTGGTATATGGTTTGATAGACACTTTTTTTTTTCCTGACAGTTGAGTTTCTGACAGTTAAGTTGATTAACCCCTTCACAGATGCTCTTACAATGTTCTTTGCCTTGTGCCAGAGTAGCTGCATGTGTAGCTAGCGCTGTTGTGTGGCTATAATGGAGGTGGTTCAGGGGTTAG
Organism: Crypturellus undulatus; assembly: GCA_013389825.1. Classification (NCBI taxonomy): domain Eukaryota; kingdom Metazoa; phylum Chordata; class Aves; order Tinamiformes; family Tinamidae; genus Crypturellus; species Crypturellus undulatus. Next base: position 300,946 of record VWPW01014762.1, read on the forward strand.
GGAGCAGGCTGAGCTGGAAAATACGCCTGACATTCGCTCGCAGAAGGCAAAGATTGCTTTCTTTGCTTGTTCTCTGCTGAGCTGTAAAGGTGCTGTGCTGGCTCAGAGGCTGAACCGAACACTGATGATGAGGTCGGCTGGTATAAGTTTTAGTGCAGCTGAAATGCAGCTGACCAGGAGCTCGAGGATTTCAACCTGAGTCCAGAAAACCCTGGGAGTTCGTTTTGTATTTGAAGAGCTCTGCTAAAATGGCTAAGACAGCTGCATCGATTATCAGTATGCCCAGATTTGACCCATAAGTTTGTTCCACATTGAGCCACAAAAGACTGAAAATGTAGTAAGCCTGAAATACATTGAAATACCATCTGCTCCTTTTTTTTTTTTTCCTACAGGTATCTTTATTTTCATCTTTATTTTCATGTATATATTCATTTTCTTTTTTTTATATATATGGGTGTGTGTGCATGTGTGTGCTCACTCCTACCATATATGGAATATTTAAAATTATGTTTGTAGCTTACTAAGTTTGTGCAAAAATCAGATAAGGAAATGTATTGGAAAATATACTTACATGTTAATATCTACCTTTCTTGTGTGCTTTATAATACTGTATCTTGATTTCTAAGCTCAGTTACTACTGTTTTAGTCTAATAGAGGAATATGGGGAAATATCATATATGTTATTGCAAAATACCCTAATGAACTTCACTTATGTCATAACTAGGAACCATTTTCTTTGTTATTAAGAGCAGACCATGCTGTTTAAATTTGAAGTGACTGTTTATCATTCTTACCTAAGAGGTCTTCCAGGCTGTAATTAATACATGGATATTTGTTTCTGAATTTTGAATACTAAACAGAAATCATCCAAACTTCTCTGACATATTGTTTAAAAATTCAAAGACTTTTTGTTGGCATACTTATTGTGTGGCAGCCAGCTGGTTGATCTGTGCTTCCCATCAGCTATCATTTTCTTCAAATCAGCTCTGACAGATGCTGTAGATTCTCAGATGGACATTGCTTCTGATTGTCTTCGCAACTAAGCTGCAGACCTGATGGACCTGCACCAAAAAAAGGAATGAATGAATGAATGAATGAATGAATGAATGAATGAATGAATGAATGAAAAAGAACAAGTCCCTGAAATTCTTCTACCTCCCTACTCTTACATGAGTTCCTTGCATGAAGCCAGAGTATTTAGAATGCAGTGCACAGACTTAAAATTAAGTCTTGTGGGATATTTTGTTAGTATGTGCATGTGAGGGAGCATGTTAATAAAGATGAATAACTTTGTTCCCTGACTGACTGCTTGAAGTAAAGATTATGTAAGTGGAATTATTTTTTGTGCATACATATAAAAATCTTTCTCAAATGCCACAAAACATAATAGTTACATAGTGATTGTGTTTTTCTATATAGAAAAGCACAGCAATGTTGGTTGCTCTGAGTGATGATAAAATAATGTGTCTGCAAAGAAAGTGCATTTGTTCTAATAGAAGTGTACATATACCCACTGGCAGGTCCTGATTTTCATGTGTGTCCGTGATGAGCATGCTTGATTTGTGGCGTTTCTCTACATATTATGCATAAAACCTCTGTCAGAAAGTCTGAATGTCTTTCTCATGTGCTCAGTTTTCCATAGGTAAAATGCTAATAACTGCTGGGAAAGAACTGAATGTTAATCTACAAATTATCCTAGCTGGATCTGTCTATCCTGACCTTTTCCATCTATGTGGTAAAATTGCTGTTGACTAGGAAGCTGCAGGGTCCCATTGTGTTCATCTTCTCACTGTATGTAGTGCTATTTTCTGTGGAAAAAAATGTATAGATTCAGTGCCCATGTGGTAGACATTTTTAAGACCTGGTGTTTGTGCAGCATCTGATTAAAGGCATTGTGTTTACACGATGGCTTTAATCACAACTACTATGTGATTTTATATATACAACATGGTCATATTTCACTATTTTAAGATGAGTACACAAATCAAATTTCTTTTTAGATTATCTACGGTGTGTGACATTTGTTTCCTTTCTCTATACAGTTCTTTAAATAAGACCTGAAGAGGTTGTTTCTGCTGGTGCTTACTGTTCTGCAATACTACTTTGCTTCTAAAACTTCAGGAATTACTAACTCTTCAGCAAAAAGATGTGAACTAAACTCCAAAATTTGGTGTAAAATACAGCTACTCATCCTAGCGAGCCAGAGCCTGCTGTCTGTGCCACTTCCAGCTGAAGTGATAATTTCCAATTGATGGCCAATGGCCTGGAGCTCTGATCCCAGTGCGTGTGGTGCTGGCTGCTCCAGATACGGCCTCACGTTGGCACTGACTGGCAGACCCTGCAGTAGTGCGGGGCTGTGAGTGGCACAGGCAGTGTCCTTGGAAGTTGGGCTTAGCTCTGTTTATGGGAGAAGTAGCAGTGACCCTGATGACGGTCTGCAAAATGTTCTTCTTTTTTTTTTTTAATGGTTAGGGCACCTCTGTGATGTGTCTGGAAATGCATTAATTTTTTGTGGCAGCTAATTGAACCAATTACCATGTTTGTTGTGAAGGGAGATGGAAACTTGGTAGTTCTCTTGTTAAGTATTTGGAGCAGTTGAGTCATCAGGACTATGACATTATCTCTGAAAAAAATAAAAACAAAGGGGAAGAAATACTTGACTGATGATTGATTACACTGATTCCTTTTTGTTCAACTGCTGCCACAGATCTAGAATGGCTGTTCTGAAGATGGAAAATTTAATCACTCTTTCTTTCTCTTGTGGATGAGAGGGACCTTACTCACTAAAAATAGAAAGCTTTCCCTCCTATCTGTGTTTAAAAGTCTATGCATTTGGACATAGAAACTTCTCTTTAAAGACTTGATCAACTTCTAATGCCATTTTGACAGTTCTATTGCCAAAGAAGAATTTATGGAAGGATTAAGAGATGAAATAAGAGCCGTATCACTCACAGGAAACTGTAACCAGAAAGACTTTTAAGCATTGAAGTATTAAACTTAAGTATTTAAGCTCCAATCTTAAAAATTCAGATGAAATAATTTGAATAACCCTGTATATATAACTTGCCATGTTTCAAAATCCCCGAAGTTGTTCAATAAGGCAACTGGTGACCTTGCATGTATGTCCAGGTAGCCTTGCAAATGAAGGCTGCAGTAGTTTTTAGGTGCAGCAGTAGTTCTTAATAAGCTTTTCCAATGTTACTACAGTAAGCTATTGGTGGTTGTATGTAGCTTTGCATCTAGGTTATTAGACAACAGTTTTCTGTTTGTGCGTGTGTATATACACATAGATATAGATTTTAATTATTGCCAATGAAAGTAGATAATGCTGTATGTGCCACATGTTGAAAAAGGAAGCAGCTGTGCGCAGAGTGATTTGTTCGGGACGCTAGATACCCCTGCATGTGTTTTACTGCATACTAGCAGTGATAGCTACACAATACAGTAGGTCTGGCATGATCTGATCTTACACTGTGACTTCTTGCAGGCTAAAAAGTGTTGCTAAAGATCGTGGTGTGGTACAGCCTAGTGAATAAGGGAACTTAAAGCTAAATGCTAAAATGTCAAAATGTCACTGCCTGTTCCATGCCACTTTATAGACATTGTAGGTACCAGACAAAGTTATGCATTTATTTTCCCTTATCAAAAATATGTCAACGAGCAATGGTCTGAGATGATCTCAGAGGAAAAAGGGTCAAATGAGCAAAGAAGAAAATTCTTGTAGCAGCGAAGAGGAAAATTGCTACAGTGGTACCTGAGAAGTGACAGACAACATCAGTTGCCACAGCAGTCTGCAGTGAGAGGGATACTAAGATATGCAAGCAGAACTTGGGAAATGCTGAGCTGAACTTCCCGAAAAAAAAAAAAATGGCAAGTCAGTTTAGAGTACTGTTTTGAGCCAACAATGTGAATGCAATGTATGTAAACCTGTAAAGTAATGTAAATGTCTGTAAACTACTGGGATCTTTCTTTCTCTGTCACTACTACCTCAGAAAAGGTATTTCATACTAGAATAAGGATTTGCTGTGGGGTTGGTTTTGTGAGTTTTGTGAGCTTTTTTCTACCTTAATGAGGTGACTGAATGAGTTGGGAAATAGAGGATTATTCAGTACTTTCAGGGAGCTTTTTAAGATATTTTCAGATGAAGATCTGGCTTTTGGAAAATTAAATTAATATTTAGTGATAGTGTTGCTCCAGACATCAAGGGAATTTGTACAGATCATTTTAAATATTATTGACATGCTTGTCTCACATTTTTAATATTTCTAATACCTGTAGGTTTTTTTTTTTCTTAAGGTAAGACATTGTGGTTCTCATTTAACTCTATTTTTGTGCTGTAAATAATGAAGATTTGTTGTTGTTAAGCATTCTTTTTGTCTCAGTTGTGTTGCTTTTACTTGGTAGAAACAGATAGATTGCATTGCTATCTTAATGGGCTTAGAGATGTGGCAGAATATAGCTATGCTAAGTGAAAAAATGACCGTGGTTCAGGACCAAGTGAAAGGAGAAAAGCAGGCGGTGAAAGAGAACAACTGTTATCAGAAAAGACTGAGGTGCAGAGATGTCTGCAAACCCCGAACTGATTTGAGTCCACCAGGGTGAAGCTGAACGAGGAGAGGAGGAAGGAGAGGCCCATCCGTGGCTGTCCTGTTCCGAACCAACCCCTTCCCTCGGGTGCCCATGGTCTGCATCTGCCAGATAGCTCAGGAGCTCTGCAGGAGCTCATCCGCGTGGCTCATAGTGCCTGCTCAACCCACACTGACTCTCTGTGGGTTACGAGGTAGTAGCAGCTCTCTCTTTTCCTTGGTTCTGTTTCCAGGCATACTGGTAATTTCCAATTTTTAACCAAGTTTTGCCTAAGAATGGGGAGAAGGAATTTGACTGAGCAATATTCACAGTGCTCTTGCTTTGAAACTGTCATAGAGATAGGAGCTGCTGCTGCCATAGTGTCCTTAGGTAAATAAGCATGTTCACTGCTTCAAGTAGTTTGTGAAAACAGCTTGAGAAACTATGGACTTGCAGCATGGTGATGCTGCATGGCAGTTCTGTTTACCAGCATTTGTGAGACGTTCACAGGTTGAACATTGTTCCCTTGTGTGAAGGGAGAATGAGTTAGATCCTTAAGCAGTCCGAGATGACAAAGATGATGAACTGTGATAGACACAGGCTGGGTTGGAGATGGGCTAGACAACTGGCTTTATCCTGACACCCTGCTGCCTGCTCTGTTATTTCAGCCAAGTTGTAAAGGCCTTGGTTACTCCATCTGTACAGTGGTACCCTAGGCTGGCTTGGCTCAGCTCATGGTTGTCAAACTTCAGAATGGTCAGATGGGCAGTGGTTATGGCTGCAGATTTTACCCCAGCATACGATTATAAATACAGTTTACAGTTTGCAAGCTTGCTTGTAAACTGAATACCAAGTTGTAATACTGAGGCATGGCAAGTTATTTGCACTGCCTCTTAAGCAAGAAGTAGTAGTTTTATAAGTTTTATGATTTTGTGAGGCATCCTTGTAGCATCTGCTAAAAGGTCTGGTGGCTGTTCTGTGAGTGTACAGGACAAAGAAGTTAACCTGCTTCCAAATTGTTAGAAGTATTTGAGAATTCACCAAAATTTTATTCATAGATTATTGTCCAAGGAAGTAATTTAGAGCTCTTTTTTTAATCACTTTTTTTTTTTTTTTAGGTAATATTTCAATAATAACATTACCAGTTTCCAGCACCAACTCTCCAACTAAGATTTTACCAAAAACCTTAGGACCAATAAATGTGAATGTTGGACCCCAGATGGTAAGTTTTGCAACTCTGGTAATTCTAAACTTGTGTGACTAGGTGAATGACTTCATGTGTATGTAATGTGGAAACATGAAAAATGAAGATCTGAACCATGCTAAGGACTCGCAGCTTCCTGCTCCAGTTGCAGAAACTGTCCAGTAGTTTAAAGCTCCCCACCTCGGAGAGATGTAACGATGCATAGGTACAGCAACCTTGGCATGCTGGAACTGTTGATCCCTGTAAGAATTTTGTGTATGACTTGTAGCATACCTAACTTTCTGGTTTTGAATGGAAATTCATTGTGCGAAAATATGCAGTTTCACCAATTCATATTTTTCCTGTTATTCAAAATTGATTTTGACTCAATATGAAACAAAAAGAATCTCATGAAGAACGTCCTTGATGCCCTTTCAATATTTTTAATATTTTCAACGGAGCCATCTCCTCACTTAAATTTCCAGAATTGCTGAAGACTAAATGCTTCTGATATGTGCCTAGAGATTTAGCTTGGAGAAATCCACTCCTCTTAAAACTGTCTTTTGCTGCTGAGGTAACTTTATGACAGTATAGTTACTAAAGAGCTGGTTTTGAGAAACATTTTAGGTTTTCTGGTGGCCAGAGGATAAAACAGGCAGTACAATGACCTGCTTTTGGTAACCTGATGCCTGGCTACAAAGCACTTGGTCTGTATAAAAGAACCATTGGGCATGTTTTTGAAATACTTGTTGTGGGTTGTCTTTACAACACGAATTGTTACTGTTCTGCAATGGCTTTTATCCCAATTGGATTTGGGATGTTTTTCCCCTCATTCATAGAAGAATCTATTTCCAGACTTTGTCACAGGTAGACACTGTTTGTTACAGAAAATGTGATATCCCTACACCAGGCATGTTTTGCATTTTCACATTCATCAGAGTGCTCTTACAAAAAGTATTCAACAAAATTTGTTGTCTTTTAATTGGCATGTTCCTGGAGATCTCCAGCATCTCCGGAAACTTCAGCTTGGTTCTCAGATCAGATCTTGAGAACAGATAATTTAGCTCTGCAGTTTGTGGGTTGGTTGGTTGGTTTGTTTTGTAACTTCAGTAGTAGTTTGTAACTAATTTAAAACTGTGTCTTATTAGTAACTTCATAAATCTCCTATCAGCAGACAAAACATGAACAATGGAATCATCACCATCTCACAAAATTCATTAGAATTTTATACTAGTTGACTTGTAATAAATTTCTTGCGCCTATGAAACTTACTTTTCCTATATGAATGTCAATTATTATTTCTGTTTCAAAAATGCCTGGTTCTCCACTATATTAAGATGTGCTGGTTAGATTTTGCTTGCCAACATGCTTTATATCAAATTTTGCTTCTTTTGCTAATGAAGTTTCTTCTGCTTCTTTCTGCCACATTTTTTTCAAAATAGTGCCATTTAACATGCCACTAATATAAATATATTTAAGTTATATTAAAGATACAGTTTTTGTTCAACTTGTATAAAACTGTCCTACATTATCTTGCCTTGAGTAGTCTATGTATTGATACTAACTTTATTTTGAAAAATGCTACAAAAAAGCTAGTTCATTCCAGGGCTTTTTGTCATGTGAAAAACTCAGGCAAGTCCATTCAAAATGCCTGGCATGTGCTTGTTAACACATGGTGCTCAACATGCTTTCTAAGAGGTGTCCTTAACGGTGCTTCTTGTAGTCGTGCTAGATTCAGTTAACACACTAAATCTTGGTGAGGACTGAAGTTTTTAGTTTGAGTTTGTGTTAGTGTCAGAGGTTGCTGTGACCGTGTCCCCATGCATACTACAATTTGCCATTGCTTTCCAGTGCTGCCTAGGAACGGTAAGGAGCCCCTCTCTGGCAGCGAGTTCTTGGTGCAGTGCAGGTCCATCTCCTCACTGCCTCTCCTCTGTGCTAGACCCAGCCTGGGAGCTGAGGCAGGGCACCACAGTAATAGCCATTAGTCTCTACGAGTGAATGCAAAAGCACAGTGTTACTGATGAAAAGAGAACTACTTCCTGCAGAGGTTCTTATACTCAGCAGAATTAGGATATGAGATTATGCCGTGAATTTATGTGATTACTTCAGCTGTATTGGAAAATTTCTGGCTGTCAGAAATGGAATGAGTCCTTTGAAAGTCCCCGATGCGTGCCATTTTAAATGAAAATAAACGCTACTTTCGCTGTAGCTGAGAAGGTAGCAGTGCAGTAGAGCTGTGCTCTGCACGCCCGCCCGGACCGTGTCCTCGAGCCAGGAGCGGCCACTGCGCGGGAGCCGCGTGGCCAGCAGAGGGCAGCGCCGCAGCGGCACCTGCGGGCGGAGCTTCCGCCGCTGCCGCTGGGTGGCGCTGCAGCGCACAGGGATCCTGCGAGCGCCGCTACCGCTGCTGCCCGGCACAAGAAACCTGGCAAAAGGCTCTTAGGGTACAGTAAATGAAAATTGCACTTACTTTACCCAGTAGGGGAATGTGAGGTCTTAGGGAATGTGATGAAGTACATTTTGGTAGCAATATGCTTAAAATCTTTTTTCTCTGGCATGTGTCAGCCACATGCTGGCAAAGCCATATGTTTACTGAAAATAAACCTTGCTCATAGTATTGCAAGAAAATAATATAAGAAGTTGCTAGATTGGATTAATGTTTATGTGAAATATTGCATTACCAATTCTTGCTTACATTCTGGTGTGATAACAGTGCTGAACTTAAGAAGTATTTCAATATTAACCATCCTACCACAAAATACCTTTTTTTTAAGACAATGTAGCTGTTGGTTGATAGAGGTTAATGCCCTTCCTGTGCTTCGATACAGTGTGAAAATGCAACCAGCTGGGGGATCTGCTGTTCTCTAATATCAAACAGCAAATATCTAACCTGTATCTGTGTTTTGTGTTTCTTGTTATTTTATGGGTTTACTTGTCTCTCTCTGTTAAGCTATTTGCAAAATCAGATAAGTCAGTTTCTCCAGAAAAAAAGAAATAAGAATGTAACCACAGTGTAGCACTGGGAGGGTGTAAAATCATATTCAGTGAGCTGAGGAATTTGGAAATCCTTCAGGGGGATACCAGATTTTCTACTTGTTTAAACAAATGTCTCTGGATATGAAACAACATATCTGCCAGGTACTCACATGAATACTGGATATGTTAAGTAGTAAAGGAAGAGTGCTAAAGGAAGGGTGCAAAGTTTAGTGGAGTTCATATTCAAAATGCAGCTAATGTATGGAATAAAGAAAAAATGTAAGCTGACTGTAAAGCTTTATCCAGAAACCTATGAATCTTACCATTTTGACACAAAGAACTTGTAGTTTATATTTTAAAGATTAACTAATTAATACTGTTTCATTTGTATGTACTCTCTTAATCCTCCTGGTGACCTACTTTAAGGAGTGACCTTAGATGAAAAGTTGAGACAAGAGTTTTAGTGTTGTCAACCATTTGCATAGAGTTCCATCAGATCTGAATAAACATATTTTAAAGCCCATCTATACTAGAAGGAAGCCACACAAGCAGTTCATATTTGCAATAGATGCCAGTCACTTTGGTCTGCCTCGCTCTCTCAGCTAAAACCAAGAGGTTGCTTTATTCAACATATATGAGACAAGTCATTTTATTAGCTTGCAGAAATGTCTTGTAAATGGTAGAAACTGCAAGGAATATTTTATTTGGAGCTCAAATTTTCTTCAGTAACAAAGGTAGGCAATTATAAGACACGCATTCCTGGAAATATGTCTTTATTAATTCCAGTGAATAAGAAATCACATGTTTTCTGCAACAAACAATTAGATATAGGTAGGTCCAAATCCTGCCCCCTGTGCCTAGTAGTTATTTAAATTTGTCTAGACGTGGTTCATATTAATAATATATAGTAATAAGATACAGTTAGGAAAAATCTTTGACAACATTGTAATTATTGTCATATATGAAGATCTTCCAATGACACCTCTTCAGTATATTTAATTGCAGTTTGCATGTGATGCAGAAATGCATTTTTTCTTTTCTTTCTTAGAACCAATGATTAGTATGAACTTTGGTTGTATTAGCCTCTATTTTCTTAAAAGATTTTTTTTTTTCCCCAAAAAAATCATAGATCATAAGCACATCACAAAGACTGACCAATTCAGGGAGTGTTCTGATTGGGAGTCCCTATAATCCAGCTCCAACAATGGTCACACAGACACACATAACAGAAGCTACTGGCTGGGTTCCAGGGTAAGGAGTTTGTTTTATTTAAAGGTGTTTGCAGATCTGTTCCATTTTTTCCCCTTTGTTTGCACTCTTATGTTGGTTTATGGCTTGTAGTTCGCGCACAAGGAGTACAGTCTTAGCACGTTCTGTACTTTAGATGTCTGGAACATGTGAACACAGGGTTACAGGCACCAGTCACGTCACTGTCTGTTTTTATTCTGTTTTATGGCAGTGTCTGTTTCTGTGGGGTCATGGAGAGACACAAGTTGATGAGCCTTTACTTTTTTCACAAATTAATGACATATGCAAGTGGCTTTGTTAGAGAGCAAGTCAGTAGGTGCCAGCACGGGGAGAGCTGTCAAACATGCTTCAGGAGGCATTTAAGAATAACACTTCAGTGTCAATTTTTGAATGTAATCAGTGGTGTCTTTCTGTTGCTATTGTACAGAATCACAAAGTTTTCATAGTGTTCTGAAATACTTTAGAGTAATGTGATATATTTAACTCTTCTAAGGAAATCTGGTCTTTACAATATTCACAATTTTTTGACTTCCAGTACTACTGAACTTACCTATCTCAGATGTAATGCTGTACTTCTGAAAATTAAAAAGTAATTTCTGCATTTAGGTCATTTTCTAATTGGTGATGAATGTCCAGCTTTACATGTAGGAAAATGGAGCATCTAGGACATGGTAGAAATATGAGCATGATGTTTGTACTTTGATTCTCTTCACCCTGTGCTTAAGCAGTGTCTGTTACTTACTTCAAAGTTGCTATTCCCACCTGGAAAAAGGAGGCTTATGTGAATATGTGTATTTCTGCAAAAAGTTTTTTTTAATTCACTTTGTTTTGATTTTTATGTGACAAAGAAGTCAAAGACGGCTTTGTTTTGTGAGTACCTTGATGGAGAGAAAGCTGTAGTGTCAGTTCACACCTTGCAAAATCAGAGAATCCTGTTCCATTAGCTCTCCTGAGCTTCACTCAACCTGGAGGTGATGAGCCAGTCTCTGCAGTGCGTCCCCCACCAACAGCAAGGAGAAATCCCTTCTATTCAGCTGCTATCAGGTTGAGCTCAGTACTTGCAGTGAGCCCATCTGCTGCTTTTCCCTAGGAAACAAGAAAGATGTTTTCCAGACACACTGGCTGATCATTCTCCACAGAATTCTGTAATACAGATCATATTTTCACCTGAATAACCAAGGAGAAATGGCCCTGGATAGTGTCTGACCCGACCAGCTCTGAGCCCTTAATGAAGAAAGCACCAGAGGAAGTACAGGCCCAGACTCCTCCACACCCTGTTGTTTAATAGTTTCCAAAGTGAAGGGAGACGCGGTCATATTCACATTGAGGACTCTGTTAGGAACAGCAGCAGCCTGACTCGCAGCTGTCCTGCCAGTGCCTTTTCGGTTCCCCAAGGAGCAGAGCAAATGTTGCAGGTCCCAGTCCTGCTCCGCTCGTACCCCACGCTCCCGCAGTGTGACACGGAGTACCACGGACAGGGCTTGCCAGGGAGGAAAAATGGCAAATTTTGCTACAGAGGAAGAGGTCCACTGGCAGGATTCCTCAGACTGAGACTGATGACTGGTTCTAATCATAACTTTTTTTTTTCTCAAATTCTGTCAAATCATTACCCTATTTTTCTCTCTTTCAGTAAACATTTAAGAGTAAATATTAAATATTAATATTAAATATTTTAAATAACATTTAATATAATATTTAATGTTTAAATATATTATAATATTTATTTTTAGATATTAAATATTGATACCTAGCTAGCCACCAAATGTGTAGATTTTATTAGTATAAATGTATGCACCTGTCTGATAATTTAATTATCTTCTAGGGACAGAAAACGGACTCGAGAATTTATAGAATCAGATTTTTCAGAAAGGTGAGTGTTACTGTGTGGGAGGTATACAGTGAGTTATACCTGGTTTACTTCTGCAGAGCTGCTCTTCAGAAAGAAGGGTGTCCAATTTTCACTCCCTGCAGTGGAAGCTGTGTTGTATGTTACCCCGTGTAACAAACATTATTCATTACTTACTTGCTTTAGTGCTTTACGACAAATACGTTGACATTTACAGACCAAATTGGAATTGTGCAAAAACCACCAGAACACATTTTCAGAAATGTTTTGTTGTAGTTTTTCAATGTGACAAGTACTGGTAAGCACATAATCTTTTTCTGTTGTTTTCAGAGCTACTCTGAATCCATTCAGGGTGTTTTAATTTGTTTACCAACCAGAAATCATTCGAACCAATTAATTACATAGGTGTTAGACTTTGTAAAAAATCTGCTATTTTTTTCCATTCTACTTCTGTCCTTTTTTTTAGCGTTCTTTTTTTCTGAGATAAATTTGAAAATTTCAAAAGCATTCTTACATTTTAATATTTTTAGCTTGTTACTGATGACAATACCAAGCTTTGCTCTTGCCTTTTGATGCACTTCTGCAACTCCCTCTAACACTGCTCTGAACTCAAACTTGCAGAAACAAGAGAGAACTTGATATTCTCCATTTCTGCAAAATTATAGGTCTCTTTGAAGCATACCATCAAACCACTTCTGTAATTAAAAAAAAAAAAAAATCCACCGAGCATTTTAAATGTCTCTGCTGAAACATACTGGCCAATTTTTATTTTTTCAGAAATGCTAAGGAGAATGGTGATTTGTTATGTAGTGTAACCTATGCATTGCTCTTACGGTATTTTGCTTCCAGCTTTCCATACTACTGTCATTGTCAAGACTGAAACTTTTCAGACAGTTTCACTTGTTCTAGCAGTTTTTTAGGTACTGATGGGCTTTTGTCATTTTGTTAATATAAAGCTTCAGTATGATGTGTAATTAAAAAGAAAACATGAAGATTTCAGATTCAACGACTTTAAATTTTAATAAGGACTTTAAATAATATAGTTAAAAATAATTCTCCAGTGAAAACTCCTTTTTTCTAGAGGTAACTCACTTGAAGGCAACACACAGCTTTCTAACTCTGTTCATTTAGTTTTATCTGTTGGGCCTTTTTGTCTATTGGAAGACCAGAAAAATAGATGTTCCCATCTGTGTACTCTGCAGTAAATTTGAAGCAATAGAACAGATGACAGTGTCATTTTAAATCGATGTAGTATTAACTGTCATTTCAACGTTTCAGTAATTGAAAACTTATACACACCTTCAACTGTACTTTTGCTTGAACTGGAAGACAGCGTTATTTTACTGGGTTCACGTGATCCTGCTTTGTTGTTAAGCCTTTGTGAACATGATCCTCAGAGGATTTTTATCTAGGTACTTGTTGCAGTTTGAAAGGGGTATATTTGGAAAGAGATGACTGCCCTCGCGTTCCAGCCAATCCTGAGAGGTCAGAGGGACTGAGAGTGGCTGGACTCATCTCTTAATAGGGATATCAAATACTGTGGGAGCTACAGACCCGACTCCAGCAGTACCGGTTTCACAAACAGTCTGTTGATGGTAGGTCCAGTTGCCTTCAAAACAAGGAGTCGAGTTCATGAACAGCAGGATTGATTCAACTGCAACACTTACAAATCAGGTTTTGGGTGCCAGTACAGGAAATTCTCTACTACAGCGTGGGGTTTTTAGCTAGCTCTGATGCACAAATGCACAATCATCACTCATCGAAGGAGATGGAACAGGGTGCTCAGTCTCCTCAGGTGGCGTCCTGACCCAAGGGGAAGAAAGGGGTTCAGCCCATCAACCGAGCCCAGAAGTTATGATGGATTCTTCCCTCCCATTTCTTTCCTCCTTAGTTTGTCTTTTATATATTTTTTTCAAATGTCTTGTTAGGAATAGGAGGAAAGTATATGTTGGGTTTAAAATAATTTTAAGAATCTTTGCCACCTGATGGTAGTACTGCGTAGTGTAACTATTCCTCAATTACGAGCCCACCTCATATGCCAGTTGGTGTGATGAAACTGTTGATCATATATTTTTTACTCCTTTTTTTTTTGCTCTTCCTCTTTTGGAGGGAGAAGAAGGAGCAGAAAATAACCTTGACAATTGGCAGTCATGAATTTAGCACCAGAGCAGTCTTATATGTCAGTCTGAACTGTGAGAGCACAGATATTAAACATAAGTCATTAGAATTAAGGTGGTTTCTGCTACACCATAAATAGTGATATCTATCTGAGCCCTTTTCTTTTGAGCACCAACATGACAATTGTCTCTAGGCCTGGTTTCCAGGCTCATTAAGACCCCCTGTGAGATTTTCCCCTGTCTTTTCTGTCACTACGTGGAGATGATTTACACATACTTTTTTATCATCTACCTAGCAGAATGTTTCAAAAAAAAAGATACTGTAGAAACTGCAGTGAACAGAGAAAAGACCTGGCTATCAAATGCGCTTACTAAAAATCATTATATTTAAGTAATTACTTTTCTCTTTACAGTAAGAGAAGCAAAAAAGGAGATAAAAATGGGAAAGGACTGAGGCATTTTTCAATGAAAGTATGTGAAAAAGTCCAACGTAAAGGAACAACTTCATACAATGAAGTGGCTGATGAGCTGGTATCAGAATTCACAAATTCTAACAGCCAACTAGCTGCAGATTCGGTAAGCAAATGCATGGTGAAATTTGTTTCATATCCTTGCAAAAGTGCCCTATTTATCATGGAATTCTGTTTTTTTTTGTTTCTGCATTGTTCTGCTACACTCCATAGCTCTCTTCTCTTAGCTGTATCACAGATATTAAGATGTGTGTAAAAATATATATATTTTATATGTAAAATTTTAAGAAGTAGAATTAACATAAATGAACTCTCTGTAAGTTCATAGAGAAGTTTGCCCAAAGATTCACTTAAAAAATGGAACTCATCATATCTACCCTGTAAAGTCTTGACAGTCTTTTCAACCCTAACAAAACACAAAATGGCAATTGTTGCACAGTGGTTTCATGCAGGGCTCAGGCTTTCATTTGCAAACAAACATGCTTATGTGGGTTCCAGAATATATTACAAATGGAGCTGTATGTTTTAGTACCGCTCTTAGTTGCCATTTTGTTTCTTCCTGTTTTACTCATCTATGAAAGAAGAGTTCAGTCTTTATAACTTTTTGAGTACTTGTTGTAATTAATACTGCATTATTTTCTTAGCAGGCTTATGATCAGAAAAATATTAGACGGAGAGTTTATGATGCTCTTAATGTACTGATGGCCATGAACATAATTTCAAAGGAGAAAAAGGAAATCCGATGGATTGGCCTTCCTACAAACTCAGCTCAGGAATGTCAGAATCTAGAGGTAAAGTGAGGTATATGGGAAATTCTACACAGTTGATGGGTTGTGGTAATGATATGGTATGTTCATAATGTATGATAGATTCATAATACCTACCAGAATTGCTTTTAATATTTCAGTAATTTGAAATATTATGCTAATGTATTCCTAGTTCAGTTTTACTTAGCATACATTACATAAGTAAGTTTTAAATGCCGTTTATAAAAAATCGGTATTAATTAAGTCAGGGATAATATTAACCTTAAAGTTCATAGTAGCCTGAATTAAGCATAAAAGAAATAAAATTTATGGTATGGCTATGCTGATAAAGTCATATATATTTAAAGGAAGCTTGTTTTGCAATTAATGGATATGCTTGAAGATGCGATTAAAAAGAAATTGAATTTAAAAATAATAGTTAGGATGTCACATAATTTACAGACTAGCATGAAAAATGTAAATCCCCCTCCCTTTTTTTTGTTGTCTGTTTGGTTTTTTCTTTCCAGTAGACTAAAAGTTACCTCCTTTGTAAGGCTGACAGGCTTTCTATGCAGAAATTTTGCTTGTTCTTCAGGGCAAATGGTCCTTGCGTACAAAGAATAAGTTACTGCAGAGTGCTGTAGTAAATGTCCTAAAATATATCCCTAGTGTATTAGACTGGGGATCATGGTTGCATTAGGTACCTCAGAAGGTACCTATTGTCCTTCTACATGCACTAAGAAAAATGCTTTTATTATCTTGTCTGTTATAGCAGCTTGGACAGTACACACACCCAAGGAGGGGCGTGTGGCTGATGGCTGCATGCCAGGCACAGGTTTTGGTTGCTTGTTTTCGACTGATAAATTTGCACTTCACCTACATTCATGGGAATGCATTATCCCTAGTAGAGGTTATTGCTATTAATAATAAACTTAAATTCCTTTGTGCTACCTGCAGCGATCATGGTATTAATTAAGTCAGAGGTTCATTGTTCAGGCTTTAACTACACATGCAGAGAATGAAAGTGGGGTACATTTTCTTAAAATGTTGCTTTCTGTGACATATTGGGAAATAAAGCTGCATTTTCATGGTGTGTAAATCAGAAGATTAATTTCCTTAAAAATCAGTGTAAGGTGCCAACTCTTCTCAAAATGTAATTTTGTAATAAGGCTATCTAGAAAAAATCAGTGCAGAATAGGTTGTTATACAGAAAATATATTTAAAATGAATCTTTAATATTTAATTGCTTTTAAGAGTTATGTGTGTGTCCCAGTGGAAAAGGTCATACACCGTGCTCTGAAGAAAGCATTTCAATCATTAACTGTGAATAAAAGCATTGTAAACAACAAAAAATTACCATTTTTAAGCCAGCTAAGACTTAAAATATTACATCATTTAGTTTCAGTAGCTCAATGGAAATGTAATTTAAGCTGAGTTTAATATTTCTAGGAACAGTGATACAGTGTTGGTAGCAACAAGAACATGAAGAGAAAACATCTGTAAACCAAAACGGTTGGCACTGCCTTTGTCAAGCGCGCTCGGTTCTTCAGTGTTTCTATGGGGCATGTTTGAAACGCAGCCGGTGTATTTGCTGTGTCAGGGGTGCAGCACCGTTATCGTCACAAACACTGAGGGCAGCTTTGCCCAGTACACTGGTCTTATTGCAAGTGCTGCAAGGAAGTGACACCATGCTGGTGTAGATGAAGCAAATGTTATTCCTTCTTCATTCTTTGTTGCTGAAATCTTTTCAATTTGATCAAATCACAGATGAGTAGTCAAAAAAAGTGGAAGTCACCTGTAACTTCACAGTCCAGCATTAGAAAGATTTAGGAGAAATCTGGTTTGTTAGTTGTCTTGCAGGGAAAACAGCATCCTGTAATTAGTCCATTTGGAAAGAAAATGTGACAAATGGTTGTGTCTGAAAAGCTTTTGCAGTTTACTCACCATGCCATGGAGTTCACCACTGTTTACAAAGGGAAGAACAGATTCTAGTAACGGTGCCGCCACACTGGTGGCTTTAAAGCCTGTTCAATTTGGCATAACAAAGGCAGCAAGGTGAATTTGGTAATTACACTGGTGCATTTACATTTCTGTTTTAAGATAGAGAAACAGAGGCGGATTGAACGGATAAAACAGAAGAGAGCCCAGCTTCAAGAACTGCTCTTGCAGGTATGTTTAATTGTATTTTGCGTATTTCTGTCTATACAAATGGATACATACATACGTATATACATATATATACTAAAATGTTAGAATTTCTAAAGTTCCTTCTTGACTTAATTAACAACTGCGATGTACTGGTTTGAGAGATGACCTTTCTGGCAGCTGGCATGGGAACATCTTCCCTGCATTTCACTTTTTGGTTTATTTTTACTCATTGAAAAACAGCTTATTCTATTGACTTAACTAGAACCCTTTTTCTCAGAGGCTTTATCATTACCTACATACAGTAGGGAGAACAGGAACACTGCAAAGTGCTCTACTGCACTTCTCTGACTAGTTCTTGTTAGAAGAAGCCAAGAATTCTAGAGCTGAATTTTGTTAAACGTGTACTCAGCAGTTTTGATAGGACAGATATTTCTGGCTCCCAGGAGTGAGCGAGGACAAATCCAGGTCTCTCACATTCTGATACAGACCTAGAAAACCTTTGAGACTATCTGAATTTTACCTTAAATTGCAAAAATATATTTCAGATGCAGCTCACCTGTGCACTTTCAGTAATTTAAATACAATCAAAGTTTTGTATGAAGTTAAGTACCTGATGTGAAAATGACCAATTTGCACTGTTTACAACTGTCAAATGGTTTGTATATGCCCTTGAATAGAATAAATAATACCTCAGTCTAGGCAAGCACACAGACTTGCTTCCAATCCTAAAATAACCCTTCCTAAAAATAGATGTATTCATATATACGCGCACAGACGTATGGACCTAAGAATCCAATAGAGAAGAGGTGGTGTCATAAATGGCACCTATTTAAAATTTAAAGGGGAGAATTTCAAAACTAACTAGTTAGACAAAAGAAAAGGGGAAGCAGATGAAAAGGGGAAGAGGGTGTAGACCAGGAATGCCATAATTCCAATTAACGTTTTTTAAGTGTAACTAGCTCTTAGTCTGAGGTAATTCAGAATATAAACTAGCAGAGAAGATGCCTGACTACCTTTTCAAAAAAAGCAGAGAGGCATTCCCTGCCAAACTCCATTGCACCATTTTTGTTTCATCCTTAGGGATTGCAAGGGGGTGTATGCCTTAGGATATGCATGAAAAAATTGAGTCAAACTTGTGTTGCTGCAGGCCAGCTTCACCTACAGTGCAAATGGGAAGCCAGGCCAGACTTATTTTGATCAAACAAGAGCTATTCCCAATTCCTGGAAATGTTGATGTCTCCATTTTAATGTCAGTAAATGCCTTTTCTTTCTTTCTTACAGCAAATAGCATTCAAAAACTTGGTACAAAGAAATCAGCAAAATGAACAGCAAAATCAAGGCCTTCCAGCTTTGAACTCGACAATACAGCTGCCTTTCTTAATAGTCAACACTAGCAAAAGAACTGTTATAGACTGCAGCATATCGAGTGATAAGTGAGTGTGTTGTGGAATCAATCTTTTAAATATTATTTTAAACAAGCAAATTTATTAGTTTACTAAAATTAATTGTTTTACGTTTTTCTTTATTTCTTTATTTTTTGTCCCTTAATGTCACTTCCATTTTTTAATATATATGTAAAAACTACATGTGTTTTTATATACAAATGCAACTATATAATGACTAGTCAAGACAGGTTGCCTTTTATTCCTGTAAAAGGCATCTCAGAATGACATTTCAAGGAGCCTTCACAGCACTGAAGGCAGCAAATAGTAGCATAAAGTCATATATATTATATGTCTCTACACAAACAGGGACAGCACTAGCTTTTCATAAAGTCACACACTGGTGCTTCTGAATTCTTATTTCTATAATAGCATAAATCTATTTAGTCAAAAATACATGGTGTAACATAAAAATAACTTTGTAGAGGTAATAATAGCAATTTTGACAGAAATGGTTGACATCTTTCAATAGCAAAAGGTTTATACCTGGCTCTTTGAAGGAAGAAAAAGAAAAGGAAATGATGCAGAAGTTTGAAACATTTCCAGTGTAAGCGTATATGTTGTTGCTATAATTCATTCTTTTCTGTTAATCTGAAAATCTTTCACTTTCTTCTGGGTGCTTATGTGCTCTTTCCTTTGAAAGGAGGACTGAAAGTATGGGGTATTACTATGTTAACTGTTAACTTGTGTTAACTGTTTAATCAGTTTCTCATCACTTCATTAGCTGAAAATAACTTCATTTCAGGTATTAAAGGCTATATAGATTTTATTCCGTACTATACAAATCCTCTACTGAACTCCAAAATAAATCTAAAAACAGCAAAAATAGACAGTCCTTAATTACCTAAACACGAACATGCAAAAAGCAATGCCCATTAGAAGCAGAATTGTTGCAGAATGCATGTAATTGAAGTGCAGCATATTCTCTGGACTAATCCCGCCAGCACTCTTAACTCAACAAGTTAGGAATTTAAATAGCAGTACTGATTTACCTTAACTAAGTCTCACTATGCTTGTTTAAAATGCTGGTCTATATATAAGTTTTAAGTCAATAGGAAGATAATAACATAATGAAGCTCCAGAATGGTCACTTTGAATGCGTCAGTGATGCAGCTAAAACTTTGCCTATGTAGAGAAGTACAGCACGTGTATCTACAGTCACGATCTGCAAGAAAACACTACTACTAAAAATGAACACACTGAAATAATTTAAATTTTTGAGAGTTTAGTTTCAATATTAATAACTGGGTTTCAATATTAACATCATCCTGAGATCATGAAGTGTGCAAGCCAAACTAAAAATGCTTTCTACTGTGAAACTGTGTTTGTGCAACTGATCAGTGATACCAGCAGTGTGTAGATGAACAGTGCCAGAAACTGCTAATATTTGCTGAATAAGGCAGTCATCAAAGCCATTACCCAGCTTGGAGAATTTTAGTGTTGCTATTTCTTGGAGAATTTGCTGAACTCTTCTGTTCCACCCAATACCACTGCTGGCAAAATCAGTTGTTTTTTTTTCCTTCTCCCAAACAACATTTATATAAACTATTGGTTGCTCTGTATTGGGGAAGCACCAGTAGCAAACAGATGGCCCAGTAACATCCCAACGTTAGTCATATAATCATATTTACAGATGATCTCCCAGAGAAAATCACTGCTTAGGAAGATGTTATACATAGGGGGACTTAGCTAAGTCTATCCAAAACAGAATTACGTTTCTGGCATGTGAGGTAAAGACTTTATTGGACAATTTTTACTTAGCATTTGAAAAGGCAGATGTGTGCCAGACAGCACACCAGGAGTGACATTTCTGAAGTGGGAGTAAACAATAACAGCCAGACTTCAGCTAAAAAGGATAAAATTCAGAATTCGGGCTGAAAAGACAGAAGTGAGAATATATCATTTTGAAGTAGTTAAGATCAGAAAGGAAAAAAACATATGCATCAGCGAGACTCTGAGGGGAAAAAAAAAAAAAGTGCAGAGCAGGACATTAAAAAAAGGCCAACAACTTTCCAAAAGTTAAGGTACATAAGGAAAAAAATTGCAAGTAGCAAGCAGTAACATAATCTAAGCAGAAGCATAGGAAGCTTATAAGAAGATATATACTCTACATTTTATATATATTATACTATATGTGGTCCTAACTGGGAAAAAGGTACAGCAGAACTAGGAGAGAGACAGACACAGGAGGGCAGCAAAAAAAATGACCAAACTATGAATAAGCTTCCATAGAAGGAACAGATTGGCTATCTGGCCTGGATGGAGAGGACAGTGGATTCATGGAGGTCCAACAAATCGTGGTGCCCTATGTATCTGCACATAGAATGGCTATTTAAAGTTGCTATATAAAAGTAAGAGACATTATCAGATGGCAGATTTCATAGAAAAATAATGTATGTTCTTTCTTTGTGACAGTTTAACTATACCAATCATAGCCTTTAATGTTATACCCCAGAGTTTTACAGAGGTTCAAAGGAGGTCATGTAAACTCACTTAAAGAATATCCTTAAATAGCTTTAAACGACAAAGGTAGAAGTAGTACAGAGACTTCCCAGGTCAGAGGTTCCAAGTTGCTATAAACTATATGGGAGAGATACTGCCGTAAGTTTCTCATGTTCTTACACCACCTTCTTTATAGTACTTGGTACTTGGTAACAGCTAGAGAGAGAGAACTCTGAGCTATCTCAGCTATGCTGAGACCTTTTTTTTTTTTGTGGGAGGGGGGGGGGAGGGGGGGCATGCTATTACATTTTCTTAAGAAGTTATGGATTTTTTTTCCAAACAAAGTTTCTGAATATAAGCAATTCCAAGACAACACCTCAGAGGAAAAATGTGACACTATCAGTAAATACTATCTTTAATACCGTACCAAATAGTTGAATTCAATTATTAGTTACTGTCCAACTTGCAGGATTAGGTATGACTATGTTTTCTTTACTCTGTTTATCTCAACATACTTCCCCTGCTTTGAGGAAATGGCCTGGGGAGGTTCAGGTCAGACATCAGGAAGAATTTCTGCATGGAACAGCAGTCAAGCACTGCAGCAGGCTGTCCAGGGAAGTGGTGGAAAGTGGAAGTCCAGGAAAGTGGTGGTGTTCAAGAAACGTGTAGATGAGGTGCTTAGGGACATGGTTTAGCAGGTAGAGTGTTGAAGGGTTTACGCTTGGACTCGATGACCTTAAAGGTCTATTCCATCTGTAATGATTCTGTGATAGTGAAACTTCCCTTTTGGTGTGGTTAAGCTTAATTGAATATAGCTTCTATGAACAATGTGGGTTATACAAGTATCACAGTACACCTTCAAAACAAACAATGCCTGTAACTTAGTTATACCTAGTACAAAGCATGTACTAGGTGTAGTACATGCTCTGCATAGTGCACAGTAGATGGAATTTTTGTTCACAAACATAGAGCGATATGTAACTTTGCCAAATTTAGTTGGATCAGATGTCAAAATAGTTATTTAAAATAATAATACCACACAGGAGCTTGGGGAAGCCATGGAAGTTGCACCAGTAAGTTATCTTTCAAAGACAGGATTGCTTTTCCACAGTTAGGGATTTGTCAGCAGAAAAAATAAGTGATAGGGAAATAATTCAGAAATAAGTCTATTTTAATCTTTGGACCAGTACTAAGGGAATTTAACAGCCTGTGTTTATAGTATGAGGTATGTCTAGGTGCTCCGTTTGATGGTAAAGTATTACTGTTTCTATTGCTACATGCAGTGAAAAACATTTTGAGAGCCCTGCAGCAGAAATGTACATACTGGGCCTTGAACACATATCTTTATTAGCTGTTTGCTTATTTGAGAGAAAAAAAAAAAAAAAGAAATGTGTTCAAAAAGCAAAGTTATACCAAGGTAAATAGGTCAGTTCACAGGAGGAGTGTTGCAGATTAGAACAAGAAGTGAAATGTAAAAGCAGCAAAAACAAAACTCTTATTTTGGTGACAGGGCTGCAGGTGACCTTTAGAAGAGATTTGGTACAAGTGAAGTTTAATGTTTTAGTAAGACTTCTTTCTTTCCCTTTGAATCTGTTTAATGAGGGAGAAAAGTTCAGACTATTTTCCTGAAATGGAAAAGTTGATTTAATTGAGAAAGTATTACTTTAGACCCTGAAGATGTGCTAGGAAAAAAAAAATGCTGAACAACAACTTTTTAAGAGCAGACACCTACCTTGCTACCTATTGAAAAAAAAAAAAAAGGAAAGCTCTGCTTCTTTTCAAAACCAACACATTTTTACTTTTTCTACACAGATTTGAATACCTCTTTAATTTCGATAACACTTTTGAGATTCACGATGACAGCGAGGTGCTGAAGAGAATGGGAATGTCCTTTGGGCTTGAGGCAGGCACGTGTTCTGCTGAGGACCTAAGAACTGCAAAATCACTGGTGCCGAAAGCTTTAGAAGGCTACATTACAGGTAAGATAGCTGACACTTACTTAAATATTGTTCCTGAAGAAATTCATAACATGAACTAACAGAAGCAAATTTAATAATGCTCACCTTCATAGGTGGATGGTACTTGAAGAAGTTTTTAATGAAAACTTATGCATAGAATAATTTTACAGATTGTTTTGGAAGGCTTATCATAGCTTTCATCTAAACGTAAAATCATTTAATGACAGGCTTCTAAGAACTACATTATGAAGAAATTATTTAAGTAAAAAGATAACACAATTTTTCTTCAGGTATTATTTTTTGAACAACTTTGTGTGAACAAACTGGAAGAAGAGAGCTCTTAACCTCTCCTTTGTGTTAAGGAGGGAAGGGAAAAAAAGAGCAGCTTGAGCTGCTGAGTATGCATGTATGGCACAACTGCACGAGCACCGGTCTTGAGAGAGGTGAGCGCTGCTAAGAGAGCACAGCTGCACGAATGGCCCATGTAGCCCTGCCAGGGAATTCTCAAAATACACAGGTTGTATGTTCTGCTGCACTGTGAAACAGGGCTATCCAGATAGGGCTATCCAGATAGGATCTCAAACAGCAGCTGCTGTTTGGAGAGCCGAGCATCTGTAAATTCAGCAGGAGGATCCAGAGTTCCAGGATAGATGTCACACGCAGAGATTTTTATCTCCCCTAGTTGCACTGTTTGAACCAGCTGCTCTAAAGTCATACTTCGGTAGACTCAAAACTAAGTATGCTTCACTGTTGCACCATTAGAGTAGAACTGCTTAAATATTTAATCATTTCCTTTAATCAAAACCTGTTTATATTTTCTGGGTCTCTTTATTCTTTAAGCTTTAAAAATAAGATTTTGTCTTTTCATTTCAGTCAATTTTGAAATTCCAGACGAAGCCTGTATGTGGCTGCACTGGTGTTGAAGGAAGTTTTATTTTTCTTTGTTTCTTGCAAGTCTACCCAGCTAAAAACTACTTATGGCATGATTTACCATCAATGCAGAAGAGGTGGTAGGAGCAAAACCACTTCTGTTGGTTATGCTGTAGTCTTAGAATAACTTAATTGCCCTATCATACTGAAAATCAAAATAAAATTTTCCATTTAATTTTAATGCTCGAGTAAGTTATCTTCAGAGAATAGAGTCCCTTTAAACTTAAAGAAAATACTCTGTAATTAAACAAGACTCTTCATGTCTAGACTCAATTCATTGAGTTTGTTTTAATAAACTCTATCAAGCCAGTGTACTTCTGGAATATGTTTTATTGAAAGCATTAAGAGCAAACAATTAAGATGTTCCTGTAGAAGTGAGGAACAAGTAGTACTCTCTTTCAAAGAAACTAAATGGAAAAAACAGTTTCCAAGTTTAAACATGCTTAAAGAATGCTGTGATTAGAGTAATTCTCCTAATAGCAGATCAGCAGTCCGAAACCTATGTAGAATTCTAATCACCAGAAATGAATGGACTTGCCTTTTCATTCACAATGCTTCGAGGTAGTAATATACTCTTACTTGAGTATATATAACTATATACAATATGCTCAGTCTTGATCTCTAGAGTATGTACAGACAGTTCAAAGGTTTATCTGTTGTTGTAACAATTACACAGCACAAATTTACATATGAATTGCACAGCAAAGCCTTCAAATGGCAGTAACTGACAAGTAAAAGAGGACTGAAATATTTTGCACAATGCTTGAAAATGTAACATTTGTTTGATTATATGTCCTCAGTTAAGTATAACATCCCATTTTGACTTTGGCAGTGTTTAAGCTTTGTTTCTTACCTGCAAGACCAGTGAAGTGTACTGCTAGTCACTGCTTCCATACCTCATGGCTTGTTTCTATAGTTTTCAGGATGGCAGTTAAACTAAGGAGGCCTCAATTATAATTACAAGAAAAGCAAATCTTTGTCTCTTATTTATTCACTGGTTAAATCTATTACAGACAGTAAAGACAAGAGCTTTCCCACACTAGCTGACTATGAACTTAACTGTTGTGTAAAGCATTCTCATTCTAATGTGTGTGTCAAAGTAGGTAAATTACTTGAAATGAATTCATTGCTAAACTTACCACTGGCAGAGAATACTTTTAAGTCATTTCCTGTCTTATTATAGTATTAATACTGTCTTATTAGATTTTTTTACATGACATTCTACCCAGAAGGGGTTTTACTGTATATTTTATTAAGCCACTTATATTTAACTAAATAGTGTTAGGTACAACATTGATATGCTCCTCCAACATGATCCTCAGGTGTCTGATTCCCATGAAATCAGCAGAAATTGAGGCACCTTATCGACATTAAGATATGTGGAATAATTTGCTTTAACTGTGCAATGGAGGTTTATGGGGAGCAAGAGTAGAGCATATAGCATAATTTACAGCAAAAATTAACATTAAAGTCTTGCTTCAGCTAAGCAAATCAGAGAAAGTGAGGGACATGAAACAAAACAGACTAGTCACAGTACTTGCCAGGTTCTTAATGTGAAAAGAGCAATGTGGTTTCTAAGGCTACCGTGTCACCAGTTTAATTTGGCATCCCCAAGTCCCAATCCTAATTATACACATTCCTGCCCCTTCTCTTACCTTTAACATCATTACTTTTATCTGAACCCTTCAGGAGCTGGTTCATCTGCATAAAAATGATAAAAATCTGATGATAAATATCTGCAGGATTTTTATTTGGCAGTAGTTTCTAGGTATCATTTTGGGTTGTTTCTGACAATTTACCCTGCAGAATTAGCTATTCAAGGGATCACACCAGCACAATGCAAGTAGAAAAGAGGAAGTGAGATTGCCCTATTTCTGCTCATCCAGCACTGATTTAGCTAAGCATGAACCTTTTTAGAATTGTCTCTAACATACTGAGACTTCTATTCTACAAGACTTCTATTTTGACAGTCCCTTCCAGACAAGGAATGGCTTCTTAAAATTCCCATCTTTTACAAACTCCCTCTTTTCCTCGGCTTCTCAGAGCCCAACTGGTAATCTGAATTTACAAGTACCTGCCATCAAAGTACAAGGTATTGATAGGTATCCATGAAACTTCCTTCTGCTTCATAAATAAAATTCATGCTTTTCTCCATCCTGCTTTTCAAAAAGAAGAGCGAAGCATTAGACCATCTCTTAAAAAAAACTCAAGCTAACTTGAAGTGACTTGTTTTTCTGGAATGCAAAGCATGTGCGCACAGGTACACCCTTTCTGAAGACTAGGAAGCAACACTGGGATACATCTCTAATTCTCTTTATTAACCTAAATACAGTGCTCTCATTCCAAATGGTTCAGAGCAGTGTGCAAACACAGGAGGAACCTGTCAAAACATGTTCTCTGTAAATCCAAAACAGCATTTAAGACAGTCTTAATGAAAGGCAACTAACTGTACCCATACTCAAATATTTTCATCTATTTGCTCCTGCTTTGTTACCAGTTTCTGTACTCTCCCAAGCAGCAAGGCTGACAGGCCTGCAGATGGTATCATATGTGTATATATACATATACACATATGTATATGTATATACATATATACATATATATATTTAAAATAAATTCTTCCCAGCACAAAAGGAGGTAGTTGATGGCACCCTGTGGATTGTGAGCCAATTTACATGGCTGGGGGGAACTTGTGACAACCTACTTAAAACAGTGTCTGCCCTAGGCAGTTTGCTGTAGCATCTCCAGAACAGTAAAACATGGTAAGAATACACAGAGACACATGAGAAAGTGTACGCAACAAGTGCATTTAGCTGTTTTTCACAGCTGCTCTTATGA
Organism: Crypturellus undulatus; assembly: GCA_013389825.1. NCBI lineage: Eukaryota > Metazoa > Chordata > Aves > Tinamiformes > Tinamidae > Crypturellus > Crypturellus undulatus. Next base: position 327,859 of record VWPW01014762.1, read on the forward strand.
AGCAGTTCTAGATGAACTATGAGTAGTGAAATCCCATCTCACTACCATGAGCCTAGACCAAACAGAGGCTGTTGTTAGGCCTGGGAAAGACAGTAAGTCAAGGTGTAATGCATCCTGCTGAAGCTTCATTCAAGCACTGTCAAAAAGACCTTGACAGTCTCAATCACTTTATTTTGATTTAAAATCTTGTGTGTAATGAACAGTGTTTCCATTTGTGACTATGCATGCTTCAGAGCAACACTAAACTAAGTGGGAGCAGCTCTGGCTAGTGTGGTGTGGAAGAATCAAAATCCAGAATTCTCTTCTTCCTCTAAATGGTTACTAGCAGTTAGAACCACTCAGCTCTCTTCAAAGAGCTATTTGATGTGAAAGTTATAGCTGGATCATTAACAACTCTATGAAAATGTTTTATGTTTATGATTACTTAGTGCTAATACTAATCAGCAAAAGGCATGAGCGCTAGACCTAGTCTTAACCACAGAGAAAACATAACCACCCAAGTATTTTGATTCCAAGATAAGTAGATGCCAAACAAAAGCCCCCACCATGGTTTGGAGAGAGGAGGAAACAAAAAAGTAGGCTGGTCCCTTGCACAACTTAATTGGGGCCTACATACTAATTTTTCTCTGCTTTGATGAAAGGAGCTTTGAGGGTTTTGAAATAATCCTGAATTCTTTGAATAAAAAGGTGAAGAGCTCTCCAACAGACATGAATGACTTAAGACTCTTAATTGTTTTTTGGGTTTTTTTTTCCTTCAAATTTTTAAAATTCCCTAACAAGTATTGACTGTTAGTTGTTTCCAATCATAAACATTTCTGACAATAGAATTGGAAGAACAAGTTCTTCGGCTTGTTCATAATTCTTACAGTTTTTCTTTTCTGTTAAGGTGTTTTTAATCAAGCTGTCCTAATTCCATCTCAGAATAGCTTTCTGACTTCCATCTTCACCCAAAAGCTATTTTTTATCCTCTATTTGACTTCTAACATTTTTTTTTCTTTCTCAAGGACACATATAGTATACAAAAACATCTCTTTTATATTCTTAGGACAAAATCCTTTACATGGTCCATTTGATCTACAGCTGGTAGCCATTTCTACTTAAAGTGTACCAAAAAGGATTAGTTGTCCCTGTTATAGCCAGCCGCGAGACCACCATGGTGAAACTGCCTTCAGCCATCAGCACACACCCCACCCCTGTCACTGCAGCATTGCCAACCCTGCTTTTAACTACAGCCATCAGTGGAACCTCCACCCAGTGCAGCATTTGGAGCTGTAGTAGTAGGAAGTTTCCATGAAAGACACCAAACCTTACTCTCAAGTACCTGTGGTTGCGTAAGGCTGCTGCTCACCTCACTTGCAGTGTGAATTCACTTCAAACAACGTCATATGACTAAAATTTCATATGAATAGCCACAATTCTAGATGCAAAGGTCACATGTACATTCATTTTTACTTCTCATTCAGACTCATCCTAGCTATGCTGGGATTCCACAATTGAGACAGGTGTCTATCATCCACAAACCTTGGGGAACAGATAAAAAAAAAAAAAAAAACTTACGTCATCTACAGCATGAAAAGCAGTTACTGGTACTCTCTCTTCCCTAAAATAAAACAAGGAATCCAAAGAGCATGCAACATTTAACATGTATAACCCTGATAACATGCAAATATGCTTTTTCTAGATATGTCTGCAGGATTTTCTTGGATGAACCAAGGATTATTTTCCAGTTCAGCGCAAGCAGCTTCACATATAGAAGTAGCAGGAGGTACTTCTCTTTCTAAATCAAGGTAACTGAAGTCTGTTTTTATTTGAGCCTATTGCTGCATGCTTATGGAACTTGCAGGACCTCACTATTTCATACTATTTACAAGCAGAAAGGGAGATCTTTCCTACTACAATTGATTTTTGGTTGTGAAAAAATCTTTTGTAGTCTTCCTTGATAAAGTAATTAAGTTTAAAATGCCAAACCAACATGTTTGAATTTTTTGAACATAGTGTTTTGTATCTAACTTTCAAAGGAGAATCACTTCCAAAGTGGTTATTAACAGAACAGAGTTTTCCACTTAACCTTAAAATGCCTGTCTGGGCATAGACTACAAAGAGGTAATTATATGTGGAAGAAAACCTGATAATACTTATGAAGGATATAAATTAATATTTTGTGTCTCAGTGCTTGACATCTCTTGGAAGTTTGTCCACAGTATAGTCATAATTAAAAAACAACCCAAAAAAAAAAAAAAAAGGATACTGCCCTCCAAACACACACCCAACACACACCCCTTCCTCGCTACTCCCTCTCCCCCCACAATTTCATTGGAGGTTACCTCTACCTAGGAGGAATGATTCTGGGTCACAGTATTCTTTATGGCATTTAATAGCTTAAAACACACACACGCGCACACACACAAAGCAGCCTCCCAATCATCTTTTCTCTGCTATTTTCCCGTGTTTTCAGCAGTTTTGTTTGTTTGTTTGTTTGTTTTTAACTATCAGCTGTATTTTGTGTAAACCCTTTGGGATGTTTCCTTGTTGGTAGCATTTCTTTTCTTAAGGGAATAACCAAGGCCAAAAAGAAACCTTATACTTTCCCAAGAAACCCTCTAAACGTCAACATTTCTGTTGTTTTGCTAGCGAGAATCCAGGGTTGTGTTTGGATGCTGAAGTGGCCTTAGCAACTGGGCAGCTCCTTGCCCCTAGCAGTCAACAGTCCAGCAGTGCAACATCCCGCTACTCAGAATCACGGGGAGAAACGCCCTGCTCTTTCAATGATGAAGATGAAGACGATGAAGATGAAGATTCTTCCTCCCCAGAATAAAGACAATAGAAAACTGAGTATAGAAATACTTCTACACCTTCTTAATGAGAGCTCCCGTTTTGGATTTTATTTAACTTTTTGCTTTTGTTTGCACTGTGTTCAGTGAAGATTCAGAACAAACACATCCAAAGTCAGAAATGAAAACTTTTTGCAAGTGAACACAGAGTGATATGCAGACACAGAGCAAAGTGTTTTTTTTTTTTATTTTTTTTATTTTTTTTTATCAACCACAACCACGGAAGAACAATCCCTGGAGATTTGGCAAAGTAAACATAAAGTTAACACTTTCCATTTTGGGACATTATGTCTTAAGTCTCTGTTTTCCCCTTACCATAACCAGATAGAGAAGAAAACAGCGTCAGTCAAAAAATGCTGATTCTCACATTGTCTTCTGGCTGTGCTACCTTTAAAAAAAAAAAAAAAAAAAAACTGTGTGCACAGCCACGTGATAAATAGCTATTTAAAAATATCTTGTATGAAAATTATTATAGGGAGGGGGACTGTTAGAATGTTGTTTTTTTTCTGTTCAACTTCCTGTATAGAAGATTCTTAAAGTAATATAAATCGCAAGTGATTTATCACAATGAATCTTGAAATAGATTAAATCCCTTTTAGATACTCTAAAATAATATTAGTATGTCTCTTTTGAAAGGTTCATATGTTCGTTTATAGTGCAGGTCTAATTTATTTATAATAAGCGATTACTCTGCCATTATTAAGCAGTCAGGAGCATATTCTCTTCACCAGCTTTTTTCCAAGGAGAAAAAAAAAGTGAAAAAATTGTATTTATAGATTATAGTGTATCCAGTGTAACCTCTCCTTTACTGTTCTGATTTTGTAAACCATTTGATTTTACAGCATGTATATTTGTAATAGAGCCTCTGTGTTAAGAATTTGGGCAATATATTTTCAAGGCAGGATTTTAAAATTCAGGGCAGGCAAGTGAAACTTTTGAAGTCAAGGTTAAGATTTAAGAAAAAAATAATTTTGACAATGCACAGTTGCATTAAGAATATAATAATACACTAATTTAACTTGTTCATAGTTAACTTCTGTTGCATGCATCTTGATGCGCCTTTGTAAAATACTAGTACCAAGCAACTTCTTAATATAATTTGCGGCTGGTGTTATACAATGTGAATCCCATTTGAACAGTGAAATTAGGCTTGTAACAGGAGGCTCTGTATGCTATATTTAAAATCAAATCCACTCTCAAAGACTTAAAAAAATCTTAAATAGCAAAGCAAAATACAGTACAACTGGTTCTCTTCTGATGGTGTTCTAACATTCAGTATTTTAACAGGTTTTAAAGTTAACCTTTTAATTACATGAATCCAGTTAAAAATAAGTTATTTCTTTTTATTTTTTATATTACCTGTAAATAGTGAACTATCTCTAAGTACCAATGTTATTAGCTGCAGAACACAATGACTTTGGCTCTGTTACTTAGTTACAGATTAGGCAACTTTTGATACCTTACTCAACCATGGTGGCAAGCCAGATCCCTTGATTCTTATAGCTGTTATTCTAACACAGTCTGCTACATCATCTTTTCCAGCCAAATCTATATTCAAGCCAACATGGTCCAAAAGCACTGTGCCCAAACTAGCAAGAAAAACTGAGGCTTAAGCTAGAAAGATAGTGCAGGGATCATTCAAGCACACCTGCAGCCTCACATTAAAAATCAAAACATCCACATAGAAACTTTAAACAGATAGTCTAAACTCCTAGGCTGGTACCATTATTTAGGCATAGCTGTCATTTGAGTAGAGCTATCAAGGGTACCCAAATGATTTACAAATTCACAGAGAAAAATATCCTGTTTGCTTATCATGTTATTCACCCTCTGGGCAAGACTGTTAGACTATCCTATACACACGCCTTATGGGTAACAGCTGACCAAGGCATGTATAGTAACCTCATTGCAACCAAATCTGTCACACTACCTCTATATAAAGAAATAAAGCTTTACAAGTACAAAAAAAAAAAAAAAAAAATACTATCACAGAAGGATTCAGTGCACTTGATTGAAGTGGCTCACTTTTGTAGTAAGAGGAGGAGCTATTGCACGCATACTGCTATGGAATGACCAGTTTTACGAATGACATTTCATTCAGATTTTTTATTTTAGTATTATTATTTTTTTAGAAAACTACTGTCAGCAGAGATGGCAGAGCAAAGATACTGCTACATACAGGACATCCTAATGCAAGCTTAAGGACAGAACATTTTCTAAATAATTTACTATTCCCTTAGGCCTCATACACTGAGGGATGTACCTGACTTTACACCTTCCTTACATTTCCATTTCAAAATTTGCATTAAAAAAAAAAAGGAAAAGCAAAACACTAATATAGACAATAAAGGAACAGCAGTTTGAATTACAAGAAGCTGGCCAAAAAAAAAAAAAAAAAAAAGTACACCCAGGAGCGCATGGTATTTTCCTTGCTTTCTTGTGCTGCTTTTGAAAAGGAGGATGTGTGATATCTTGCTCCCACTGATACCCATTTCCTTCAGAGCAGCAGACTGTACAGCTACTTGCTTTCTGGCAAACCTAAAGCTATCAACTACTAGAGTTTCATTATTATTATTAGGGTTTTGTTTGCTTGTTTGAAATCTGGGAGCATATAACATTTATATAGATGGTTGAACCATGATTTCCAACTTTTTTTTTCTGAACTAGTTAAATACAAAGGACAAGTTTGAATGCTTAGAAAAGGCTTCAAAGGGAAATTCTCCCCTTGGGATTCTTTGTGCCAAGTTCCAGTTGAGAATGAAGTTCTACTAGAGCACTGTGGTCTTGTGGTTACACTAAAGCCTGGGAACTAGAAGAATTCTGGTCCTCATCCAGCCATAGTGACTCCCTATATGATTTTGGTCAAGTCTTTCAACCATTCTTGCTCATTAGCCGACACACAAAAAAGTAGAACCTTAGATGTTGCATCTGAATTGAGCTCTGAGCAATTACGAGTTACAAGAATATTAAGTGCACCGCTCCCACTCCCACTAAGTTAATGGCACTAGCCATGTTCAGTTGCTTCACTGTGCAGGCTCTTCCTCTGAAAGCTACCAGGAGACATTTTTCCAGAGTAGTAGAGTTATTAACAATACTGGTTCTCCCATTTCCTTGTCAGCTGCCACTCTACTCTCTTGTGCAATACCCTTAATGTTCATTCAAATGAAACAACTAGCAACAGATACTAGATTTTATCTTCTGTTAAGCAGAGTTAACACTTGGTTTCTATGAATATCTGAAGTCTGTCTCTTGAACACTATTTATTGATTACACATTCAGATAGCAGTTGGCTGAAGACAATATAATGCTGTGTAGATAATGCTTTTATATATATTGCAAGTAAACATTTTTTTTCCTGGACTTACTTTATGGTGCTTGAAAATAATCTAAATTTGACTTAGAAAAATTTGTCACCACTGCAAACTGGATGAAAAATTGTGTGTGGGATACAACATTTTTCTACTATGTGGAAATCAGATATATTAGTTGTAGACTTTGGTTTTAAAAGTTATATTAAAGTTGTGCCAGTCTTCTCAGTTCAATACTGGAATTAATGTCAAAAATTCATCTAAGAAAGCATGTATATTTAAGTAAATGCTAAAGCACGTAGCATTAGTTTAATTGAAGGTATGATTTTAACTAACTTCATTAAACTAGTACAAGCCACACTGAAGATATTTCCATTTTGGTTAAGGGGTTCGGTGTGGTGGTGGTGGTAGGGAACATGGACTGTTCTTTTAAACTACAGTTTGAAAATATTCCCAATCTGTTTGAGCGGCTGCAAGTTCCAAGTATGCAGAATCCTCAGGATCTGTGCCAGCTTAGAGAAGCACAATAGCAATCCAAAGGCAGCACCTTCAAGTTTATCCATTAAATGATGAAGCGGGAAAATGACCATAGGCACTTGTAAAGTTTTGAACAATAAATTTTAATAATAGTCATATTTTGAGGAAACACTCTTCACTATAAGCTTAATTTATTTTAAAGAGATGCTGCAGTTGAGCTGTCCCAGCATCCTGGGATATTTCATGGCTGAAATCATCAACCCCTCAGCATTGGAAAATTGTGCCTACTGCAGCATTACTGATGAACCCTTGACAAGCTAAGAAAACTTTTATTTTTTTAAAACAGCCACTTCTTAATGAATCTTGTCCTAGGTCCATGACGACCATGACAGAAAAGCATTCGGGATTTGTCACTTACTTACCCTTCCATGTCAGCTGTTCTAAACATGTTATTTGCTGCTGGCAGGTATACACACAACCAAGTCCTGTCACCAGGACATTTCTTGAAACTCTCATGCCATAGATGAGTTCTCAGATCAGGCTAATTACCTTTGCTATTAATGCTTCAGAATTAGTTTGGTAAGTGCTTTTTTAGGCATCTATGAGCAAATGTTCTCCTCTGAATCCAGCTGTATTGCCAAAACAAAACAAACAAAAAGCACCTTATTCCCAGTTGCCCATTCCCTGTGCTATGCGAGTTAGTACTCGGAGATACTTAACCAAGCTGGTGCTGGCAGTCACATGGGGGAACACTCAAAAAAAACACTCAGGCCCAAGAAAGCAAGGTGGTTATTTGTCACTGTTTGTTACAGAGTGCTTGTTCATTCAACACTTGTCCATTCCCACTTTGTCTGGTCTATCTCAAAGATCAGCCAAAATCAAAATGTTTCCCTCCTGCATACATCTTTCCTACAGCACCAATCCAACAGTTCAGACATTTAAAAAGGCACAAGACTGAAAAATCCCTCCTCAGCATTGGGGGAGGAAGACATTTGATCTAACCATCCAAATCCTACTGGGCTGCAGGGGAAGTCTCACACGTAGGAACAATGAGTAACAATAAGGAAATGAGTAACACCAGCTGACAACAGGAAATAATAAGTATCTAAAATTTAAATCCTGCTGTAGATTTGATCAAACTTTTCTATACAGTATTTCAGAAAATTTTTTGAAGACAAAACAAATTATCCCAGTGACTTATTTTAATCCTTTTACCGTTAGCAAGGCTGAGTGAAACACGAATTTCTAGCACTAGCAGGTTCTCATGCCTTCCATCCCAGCAATGGTTCGTCTGTGAGATGTAAGCAATAAAAGAAGAAATGTCCACTACATACACAACCCTTTCCATTGAAATTTAAAGATAATTCAGTAGAAACACTTCAGTTTATATTGTTTGTTTGTTTTGTGAGGATTCAGTTTGATTCCTATGTCAACCTTTTGGCAATACATGATTTTCATTACCTTTTTGGTCACATACAACTCTGGAACGGACACATAACTTGAAATATTGACCAGAAAACATTAACTCACCCAAAAATCAGTCGCCTTTTTTTTNCGCTGAGGTGTTGGGGGGCGGGGGGGGGGGGGGGGGGGGGGAGTGTTTTATCTGTAATGCAACTTTTAACAGTTAGTAGATTTTCTTCCAAGTGATGCAGGGGTTAAATGGATCTCCCAGAATTTCCCAGGAAAACACTAACTGCATCAAATGCATCATACAAGTTCCTTGCACATTCCCCTATCTAAAGCCAGGAGGTATACATGAAAATTACTTTCTGTAGAGAGGTTTTTATGACTCTACCTTAAATATCTACTCTGAAAAAAAAAAATCATACTGTGAACAAGCCTGTAACAACTAGGATCTAGTTCATCTTCCCTCAGGACCCGACTGCAAATCAGGCACCAACCACTGTATTTGCATAGCGTGAGGAATGACTAGCCAGCAGGTATAGGCACAGTTTTTATACCCATTACATGTCTGTTGGCACTTATAAGAAGAACTGGCAAAAGATGAATCCCTTAAAAATAAAATAATGCTGACCTACATATAAACCAATGTTACAGAGCCACTGCAATATGCATTATGTTAAAAAAAGGTGACCCTTCCATCCCCATTTTTTAACATTACCTATATTCTACATGGAAATAACTTCTAGGAGCACCTCCTTTTTATGTTTAAAATGAAGAAACCACTTTAAAGTCCATTAATTGTTTTATATGAAATAAGTGAGCTTTTTTAAGATTTTATACCAACTTTCAATGTTGAACTTAGAAGAAAAGAAGCACTAACAAATCTAATTCATGGCAGGGAAAACTACACCGGATTTCAACGTTTGGTATTTTAAACCGCTATTCTTCCCCTACAAAATATCTACTGGAATACAGTATCACACCAACATGTTGACAGACAACAAAAATTAAGCTTAAAGCATTTTTCTTCCATTTCCAATGCTAAAATTATGTATCTCTGGGAAAGTGGAAGGTCCATGTTGCCCACTCATCTTAAACTATTTGCTGCAGATTTTTGAATTCTCCATGGATTTCTTTCTTTCTAAATATCTTTAAAGTTTTCTTCCTGCAAAAAATCCTGATATTAAGACTGCTAAGCTTGATGTTTTTTCCTTGATCAAATAGTGTTAGTTTCTACTAACACACTGTACATAGCTAGCAGTAGCATAAAGAGACTGTGGATACTATTTGATATGCTTTATATACTGACAGACAGAAATAAAAAGAAAAATACATACACAAAGTTCTACTTTCCTAATAGGAACACTGGTATTAGCATATAGTATATATGAATCAATAGGAAATATTACTTTGTAGTAGCATACACTTGTAAATAAATACTTATTTTTTTAATGGAAATTTTATAGAAAAAAAGCTATTTCTGTATACTCTGATCTCATGTTTACTGAAAATGCTGCAAGTGGGAATTGTACATTGCAAAGTGTGGGGGGGAGGGGGTTAAGGAGCAGACAGCTGATTGACATAAAAAGTATGTACACACAATATCCAGTTGTTTGTGAACAGGAAAGTAAAGATTTACTGTAGAGGAACAGAATAAAAGACTTTCAAGGCAATGGGATTGGGCCTGTTCTTAAGAAAAATGTGGACACAAGTTGCTCAAGGTTAATGCTTACAGCATTTGTTCATTTAAAAAAAAAAAAAAAAAAAAAAAANGACATACTTTATGGTTTAATGTCCAGAAGAAACTACGTAAGATTGGATGCTTTGAAGATAAATACAAAAATCTAGCAACTGCAGCAATTGCTTTGGTTAGTCTGCCATTCCTAACAACTTTGCATGTCAGTATCCATGCAAACATGTTGGATGGCTGAAACCATTACCTATTGACAAAGTAACTCACAAAACATTTAGAAATATTCCAGTTCCTATCTCATTAAGAAATGCACCTAGTTGGTAGGTAAAAAGAAAGCCTCAGAATCATCTGATTAATTTTCATGCCAGATACAATGCATGTTGCATACAAGCTTCTCCCCTTCAGGTTTCTTAGTAGTAAAAGCATGATGTCTTCCTGTTCAGCAGCCAAGCCTGTGGGTCAGGTACACACAGTGCCCTTCCCAGGATGCTGCTTACATTCCCTAGACCTTTGTGCAACCCTGTCTTTCATGCAAGTAATGTTTCTATATGGTTGACACCTTTCAGGCATCTACACACTCTAAGTATATGGCTATTTCCATATTTTGTTAACAAGATTTAAGGAGAGCTGAGTGCAGTCCCCCTTCATCATCCATTGGCTTTCAATCAACTCCTTCAAATATAAAAAACTCCAAGTAATTTCACAGTGCTTGTTTTTTCTCACGTGACAGTAAACGAACAAGCAAACATATACACATATATTTTTAATCTTTAATCAGTTGAAAAAAAACACAATAGGAAAAAAAGAATTGCACAAAGTTAATTTTTGTGTAATGAAAACAATCTCCAACACTGACCTCTCCTAGTAAACATTCATTTAATATACATTGGTTTATTAAGAAGGTCATTTTCATGAAGAGAGTTAGCAGACTTCAGTTAGCTCCCAATAACTAGCCGAAAACTGTTGTCACATGGCTTATCTGGGCCAAAATTACAGTTGAAGAAATGAGAGGATACAATCTTTACCTTAGTAGTATACTCAAAAAAAAAAAAAAAAGGCAGAAGGGGAACATCGTACATTCTTTTATTTAAACACTATGCTATAAACATAATAAATATGGAACATTAATAGTAAAGATTGTTGGGATAATCATTTTCCTTGAAAGAATCCAAAAAAGGTTGATTTTTTATTGTAAGCTACTTTAAGCTTACTTGTAAGCTACTTTGTAAGCATCCATCCATCCAGAGGGACCTGGACAGACAGACAACTGGGCGGTCAAAAACCTCATGAAATTCAACAAGGCCGAGTGCACGGTCCTGCACCTGGGCAGAAATAACCCCAGACACCAGCACAGGCTGGGGACCGACCTGCTGGAGAGCAGCTCTGCAGAGAAGGACCTGGGCGTCATGGTGGACGACAGGTTGACCATGAGGCAGCAGTGTGCCCTCGTGGCCAAGAAGGCCAATGG
>VWPW01014762.1:342710-367944 GCA_013389825.1 Crypturellus undulatus
CCCGCCCGTCGGCGCGCACGTGCTCGCCGCGAGGACGCGGGGAGGCCGGGGCGCGGAGGGCTCCGGTTGTGACTGAGTGTTACGGTTTCAACTATCCCAGAGGGCAATTTTATTTCCATTCAAAAACAAAGCAAAAAAAAAAAAAAAACACAAAGAAAATAAGGAGCTGAGCCAGCTCCAGTGCAGAACGTTTTCTTTGTAACTTACAGTCATTTTGTGCTAGGCAAACACCAGTGTTACAAGTGCTACTCACAATATTATTTTTTAATTCTGCAGTGTAAGAAATGTTTTTGAATAGCACCACACTACTGCAAAAGAAAAATCATTTATTTGCATAGAACGGACCCTAGGCAGCATTTGAACAGACTCAGAACCAGAAGGCAAACAAAATAACGTTTTTACAAACCTTCATAAACTCTTGATTTTTAATGATTTAGAATTAGCAAAGCTAGAAGACACAGAAGTCAGACCTCAGCATCTCAAAAAACATTTTTTTGCTTATATATCTCAATCACCCATTCATGGCTGCCTCTGAAAAAAGACTCAGTTCCAGAATGGAATAAGTCTGGAAAAAGAATTTAAATTACATTGACCAGGGAAGACTAGAACTCGGTTCTTTCCAGAAGAGCCTCAGTCCTATCACAAGAATTTGTGCGACTAATTTGCTGCACGAGGGAGATAAATATCAGTCTGCAAACCTGCAGAGGCAAACTTCAAAGTGGAAAAAAAAATCCAGTGTCAGCAAGGTACATTTTGAGGATAGATTTTTCTCTCCTTTTTGAACTATCATCATCTTAACACTATTATTTAAAATAATAATAATAATAATTAAATGCTATTGATACCACATTATCTAAACTAGGTAAGAAACAGCTATACCTATTCCTGATAACTTTAAGATGTAAATACATACAGCTATTGCAGTTTGCAAACAAGCAATCTGATATAGGCCAAGGAAAGCCCTGCATTTTTGTTCTAACTTTCGAACCATCTCAACTTTGACATTTTTCCTCATCTCATTAGCATGACTAAAGCCAAGCTGGAAACATTCTAGGCCTCTAAACCTTATTCATGTTCTGCCAAGCTGCTACCTACATTTTTCTTACATCAGACAACACATTAAGAGTATTAAGATTAAACGATAATTCTACTCTGTCTTGGGTCTGCCGCCAAATGACTGAACTATAACATCAGAACATTTACCAGACCAATATTTCTCGGCTCTTGTGCAGCAACTGAGGGGCAAAACTGAGAACCCGTCCAACCCACACCAACATACGGTTGTGTGTGTGTTTGTCCCTGAGGGACTAGTGCTATTTAAACATGAGAAGTGCATGACTGGCAAGATAATGGGTGAGTATATCGTGAGATAAGCACGAAATCCAAGCACTGGGTAAAGCCGTACCGGCTGTTAAAGAGACTTCATAAATATCTGCAGAGTCCAAATAATTCTCAACAGACTCTGAGACTCAGTAATTCATTTGAAAGAGGAATATCCCTTTTTCGAATCTCTGGGAAAAAAAAAAAAAGCATACATCAAATGGTACATTTTATCAATGATAAACCATTCATAGTTAAATATACTGCACTCATTACAGAAAAACATATCCTTCTATGACTGCTAAAATTGCTAATGGATGTAATCCTTTCAACTGGGATAATTTTGTTGTTTTTGTTCAGCATAACTAGCTAAATTTGTGCTGGGAAAAAAAAAAGAATATAAACAATACCAGTGAGAGAGAAAGAGAGAGAGAGAGAGAGAGAGAGAGAGAGAGAGAGAGGGAGGGAGGGAGGACAGGCAGTGCTCTTACAGTGGTCAGACTCTCTAAAGTGAGATAGGAAAACTGAAGACAAGTGGGCCAGCCTCTGTTCTTCACGCTTCAGGACATGGTGAAGAGGCACAAGGGCACAGAAACAGACGGGGCCACTAGATGTTGCTAACTGAATGATTCCCATTTCACAGCTGCTAGATGCATGCACGCAAAGAGCAGAACACACACTGAAGAGCGTTTGAAGGTGGTGCTATGTACTGCCAGAATTACTTGTTTTTCCTTTCTCATTTGCATCATTTTTTTTTAACTTGATAAAGAGGGCAAATTATTTTGTAAAGATGATACATGAACGTATATTCCCCCGCATGTTGAACCTGTAAAACAGAGTGCTGAGAAAGGGGGAAAAAAAGAGTACTACCCTCCATGCTGAATGTCCCCCCGGGCACGTCAGCATTAAGCTGAACAGCACTGGCTGCTCCTGCGTGTAGATACTCGGGGTATTTTTGAGCTGTCTCTGTAAACTCCCACTTTTCATCATTAATCACTGGTAACTGTACCGTCTGTGAAAAACTATTATTGAGGCTTAATTTCACGTTTTTTTCAGTGTGCTATACATGCTTGTACGTAAAACCATCTCGGTAAACTGGCATATATAGAATATATCTTTTGCCGTACAGAATGAGTTAGAGAGTCTTGTGTCTGAGTTCCTTGCAGACAAGAACAACGTGAAAACTCTGACAAGCCAGGCAAATATTTCTGGCTCGCTAGATAGCAGGAACATGAACTCAAAGGGCAAAGACATCCCACAATTCCAACAACCATTCATGTCCTAGGGAGATTTCAAAGAGCTTTCTTGTCATGTTTTAGTCATGACTGCATTTCTGTTTGTCAAAGTGCATTTGCCAGTTGCACCACTGAGGATTTTATACACGACTCAGCCTACAGCGGTTTCCAGTAATGGCATCTTATGCAATTTTTGACCTAGTTTAACGTACTGAGGCTCTTGGAAACACGCAATCCACTGCAGCAGTTTTCTGCTTAACACTATGTTACACCACTGCATTAAACAAATGTATCATCTCACTAAAATACAGGGGACTTCAGGAAGAGAAAAAAAAAAAAAGACTAATTTCAAATTGCCATAAATTTACCAGTGCTTCCCTATTCTGAACTAACGATTTCAGGTCTCTAGATCCTATGGAAGGATACTCCTCCATTAAAAAAAGAAAAAATCTATACAGACTTCAGTATGAATCTTACATAAGAAACTCATGTATGATGACCTGTGTTCTCTTCCTGGCACCAGTGGTTACTGATAAAACATAGTGAGATGACGAGAATAAAGGCCAACTACAAAACACATCTGATATTAAGGGACACGCCCAGCCCCCCTAAACTGATTGACCCTCAAAATTACAGCTGCTAGAGAAAGCCAGTCAGGCAATCTTAAAACAGTTTAGTGTTTCTGAAACAGGAAAATTCAAGTTGTTGGGTACAAGTTACCATCAATCCACACAAGCACTGGAATCCTTCATTGTCCCCTGTCCCATTTGTTCCCACTTTGTAACTTCCTTTTCTTGACAGCTACGGTCTTACCTTTGGGGAAAAGGTGCCTCAATCCACAAGCACATAGCTATCAATCTGCTCTGAGAAAACTGCCTACAGGAACGTTTCCTGTCTTTCAAAACTGATGCCACTTTTTGCTACTTTTCCTTTCTTCTCCATATTATGCAAAAGGGTTGTAAGCCTGAGGATGAAATTGCACTATAACAAGCCTGCAAGTCTAGTCAGCAAAACTGCAAAATCTTCCAGTTGAAACAGCATGGCCTGAGGAGATTGTACTGGGTTTCTGCACCCAAGTAGCATCTCCTGTGGGGACATATATATAAAATACCAAATGAAGTAACAAAGAAGCTCCCAACCATCTGAAGAGCTTTATCTGAACTCAGCTTGGCTTTTCAGATCAAAAATCCCACTTCACTTTCCTTCCGCAGCTGAAGTTCTCAGTAATGGCTCACCCAGTAATGCTGGATTTTAGTCACTTGAAATCTGGGGATGGGCAATGAGGGAAGAAGTTTCAAAACCCTCCTCGCTTTATACCTGTGTCTGTGGTTTGCCTTACTAATTAAACTTTTCACTTACTGAATAGCTCGTGCTATTCAGAAGTTTGTTTAGGACTTTACTAAGGGAACAGGAGGACAAACTTATGAGCTGCTAGTGTGCCTAACACCTCAGTGGAGGGCAAGGCCACTCGTGCAGCTTTTCTTCAGAGTGCATTAAGATTTGGTACCAGTTAAACCTTGTCTACAGATTTGTTCTAAATTAACATTTAAACCAATCAGACTGAAATTTACTATCACTTTTAAGTAGCATTTAGATTAAACAAGTCCCCAAACCAAACAAGTTTACAGAGAAATTTACAGAATTTACTACATTGTGCTATCCCAGCTAATCCCCACTAACCTCTCCCTAAATTTAAAAGCAAAAACAACAAAGTGAAGACTTTAGCAAACACCATCCCTTGCACTGAAATTCATCCAAGCACCAATGTGTTATGTTTTTATTTTCCTGTTCACAAGAAGGCTTAAATTGTGCACAAAACTTGGTACAAGGTTTCAGCCACTAAAATATTTAAAATATAAATAAAGTCATCTGTCCCTTTTGTAACTAGTTTCTTAAATTAGAATCTACAGCCACAGGTTTAAGAGGGAACTTGTTAGGGACAATAAAAAAAATGAAAAAAAAAAATCACTGTAAGGACTCCCTTGTGTCAGAAAAATAGAAATGGCACTAACAGGCTCACAAGTAACAAAATATTTAGATACAGAAAGAAAACACAAATACTTTTATTTCAGACAACTGTAAAGCAAATCCAAAAGATTATAATGCTCTCTATCACATCATACGTACAGCTACATATACTTTCTAAAATAAAATATAGGATTAAAAGTGCTAAGACTTAAATACATATGACACTTATCAGCCCCGTAAAGGAACTGTTGTCAAATCCAGATTAAATTGTTAGCAATTTCTATGAGTTTAACGCAAAATCAAGAGGAGGCACTACCTCCACAGCTACATGCAATACTCACTGTTCAGAGCTGCACCACATAAAAATTTTAAGTACGTGCTAGCGAACATAACCTTGAATTTTCCTTTAGTAGCTTCTTTAGGAGCTTGCCTGAGATTTAAAGAGACAAAGAACTCTTATTTGTAGTCATGGATTAGCAGATCTGTTTAATCCAAACAAACTACTCAGTAGCATACATGCTTTTCAAAAATTCTCACATTATACTGATTTTACTTGCAAGAATCAGTTACCAAATTAACAAAAGTAAAATGAGAATAACCTGGATTTTCTGCAGTGCTTTTCCCTTTTTTTTTTATCTCTCATTTTAACAGAAAGAGAAAAGAGCTATATAAAGAAGGTGATATAGGGTGATATCATTTGTATTAAAAATGATTTTTCTAACACGACAGTGACAAGTACTCTGTGTAATTTAACTGGGTGGCAACTAAGACCACTGTAAAAAATCAAGGCTCATGATGGAAAGTGATTTATAGTCAAGTAACACCTGAGGTTTAAAAAAAAAGGCACCTTTTTGATGTGCAACATAACATTAGCAGCCAAAAAAACATTAGCAACAAGATGCATGATGTCAAATAGTAGAGTTAAAAGTTACATAAAATAGGTATTTATCCCCCATCCTTAATATCCTTAATACTTAACTTAATCCTTAAATTACACAATTAAGACATCTTTAATAACGATTTATAATTAAGCCCAAAGAATGCTTACTGAAATTTTCACATGAAGAAAATGAATAATCATGTCATGTCCTAATAGTTGGGACACCTGATTATAAATAATTGATAGATCACTTGCTCAAATTTGGGGGGGTGGCGAGAGGGGCAGACAGGGAAGAAATAATAAAAAAAAGGAAAGTCCAGATAAGTTTTAAGAGAATCTAACTATCTCAGCACTCACATAAATCTTGCAGATAATTTTGACAAACTAGGGAGAGTAGTTTGTTGAATTCGCCCAATCCAGAAAATGCTAGTGAAAAACTGCCATTTCACACTTTTTCTACATAGACAAGAAGGAAAAGAGAATCATCTCTTTCAGAAACTGAACTCTCCAGAACTTACCATGCCTAAGTGAATTTGAAATCTGAAATGAGATTTTTTTTCCACATGCAGTTCATTTTCAGATACAACTTCTGAAGTTCTCTCACAACTATTAAAATACTTTCAGGCTGCAATAACACAGAGATTAGTCATATCTTCAAAAATTCACATGTCCCAGCTCTAAAACTGCAAGACTTAGACTATGCATTCCTATGCAGTATTATTCATGCTATCATCACAAAAGTACCCATTGCATATTTGTGAGGAACACACAAGTATTTTTCCATTATAAACAACAACCAAAAAGCGTGCTAAATTATATCAGAATTGTTCTATTTTTAATGAGCTTAAGTTCCATTATGAGCAGCTTCCTCCAACCTTGCACAGATGTATGCCTACATAGGTGTTTAAAAAGCTTTGTGCACGTGTGGCTTTGGCCTCAGACATTTTCCAGGAAGTGCATTAAGACTTTAGAGCTGATTTTGAAGTTAATCATGATTTTGAAAACCACTGTAAGAACTAGACGTAAAATCTTGTTAACAAATATAAGCCACAGTACTTGTAACAGAGTATATACTCCAACTCAATAGCCTCGGTTTACTATAAGATAGTTGGTAAGACCAATTTTCTAATGGCAAATGAGGAAACAAACAGAAAATCAAGCCAAAAGAATGGAATATCAAATATTTAAAATGATGCAAGGAAACAGAGCATATAAATTAAACATAGGAATGTTTAATCAAGACAATTCTTATTTTCAACAGAGTTTCTTTAGGAACTTGTTTTAAATGGAAAACAAAAGCCTATTCCCACAATAGCAAGGCCACTTCTTTCAAGTGGCTCTGTTGTACAACTGTTACCAGGACTCTAAACCATTTTAATTGACTTATACTGATATTTCTTAACTAGAAAGTTTTAAAATATTGTATAATTTTATTTGTGCTCCACATATCGCAAGCAATTAACAACACAATAAAAGATTCAATTCCTCAGCTAGAATACCAAACCCTATTACATGTACACAATACTTGCACAGTGACAAGCACAAGAAAGTACTAGTTGAGCACTTACTTTCTGAAATCCATACCAAATCTTAAAATCCATTTTAATTCTCCCACCCAATCTAAGATTTAAGGCATCTCCACACAGCCAGCCACCCACCCACTCCCATGCACACAATTTATGTGGAGGTGTTTACTCTTTTCAAAATATCCACTATGTCAGTCAGGTACCATTTATTATTTATCCCTAAAACTGTGTCAGCATTGAGATATGACAGTTAAACCAGTGTTAAATCAATACAATATTTACATAGCACAGCACATTAAGCTTGAGACACTCACTTGGGGGAATAAAACCACATTTTAGAACAGGACAAAGATCACCATTATTATGTGTTTGAAAACAGCTATTTACAGATCCCTAAAATGACATAACTATAGTCTGTACACTGTTCCAATGGGGCAGGCAGAAGCATAATAGGCATTTTTTTTGAGGGATTTTAAACATGATTTGGAAGCATATTATTTATGCTACCCTCAACGCCATATACCACCTGAACATCCTCCAAGGTGGTTTCGTATCCTAGAATGGCATGTCCAGCTGATACAAAACAGACAACATAACATCTTTATTTGTGCAGATTTTTTTTTTTCACTCCTGCTATTCAGTCATCTGAACTTTGAAGGCAATTCGTCCCAGAAACTTGTCACGGTCATCTTCATTTTTTAAATTAGGTGCGCCCAGGATCTTACACTCAATTGTTATTTCTTCTTTGGTACTGTTGGAGTTAATTGCTAGTTGAACAGCCACTAGAGGCTGTAAATAGTGAGCCTAGTAAACAGAAAGATGGGGAAAATATTTGAGATACCAGAGTAAGTGATCTGCACAATTGACATGAACAATTTAATCCATCCAAATCCTGCCCAGAAAGAGCTAATTAAGATCCTAGCTTTCAAAGTCCAGTCTGACTCAGGTAAAACTTCTTCCCCACCAGCATTAAATAACCAGGTTTACATTCTTTACATCATTTCCTAACTGATGCAGTCAACAACATAAGGTTGTCCTCAGAATTTTCAAGTCAACAGCAATATCACATTTGAGACAGTAACCAATTTTCTAATGATGCAAAAATGAAGTGGACACTCAGAGAGATCTTCTCATTTCTAATCCTTTAAATAGGTGCACAAATCTCTGTGGTATTTTGTAGACAGATCAGAGTAAAATGGCTCAATATAAAACAGATAAAAATATTCAGCATTCTTATTAAGCAGTACAGCTCTTTCCAATAACAGAAACAATCACGAAGGTCAGGCAGTTGGGTTCAGTGCACTGAGAGTGGCAAAAGGCAAGCAGCCTTTCTGGACAAAGTAATACATACAGTATTTTCATGATTCTCACTTTTACACCTGCAGAGCAGGTGTTTAATTAGTTTTATTCTCCTAACTCCTTCACACAACAAAGTAATTCAACAAGTCTACAAAGATCTAATGCAGAAGAAATCAATGCAGTCTCTTGAGACCTAATGGAATATGAGACCTAATGGAATACCTTCACCTCTCAAAACTCTTCCTGTTGCCTTTTTTTTTCCACTATATAGCAGTGTTATGAGAACTGAGCTTCACAAAAACAAGAATTCCTCAAGTAAGGCCCAGCGCCTATCTCATACAGCAAAGTGAATGTGAAAGAACAAAACCTCCAAAAAAGAGTACCAGTTCATTAAAAACATATATATATATATATATATATATATATATATATATTAAATCAGCTAAAGGTAAGGAAATGCACTGAGTTTTACTATCCTTTCCTAGACTTACCTTTCCCATCAGTAGAGAAACACTAAGAAAGGGATTTTGCCAGCCAAGGTTTTTATATTTTTGGTGCAGACAACCTCTCAACAGCTCACAGTCTACTGATGCTATATTTTGCATTTCACTTTCTTTCTTTCTCTATTTTTTCCTAAGAAAGGATAGCATGTGTACTGACTCTGCCTTTTGGAAGTACAGATTGGCTGATCCCAAACATAGCTCTAGGTGCTTTCTTATTACACAAATCAACTCCTGAAGTTGTACTGAATTGCTTTTGATGTGTGAAGCCCAACACTGAACTGCATGGACACTTTCAGATTAAAGTTGCCAAAGACCAACCTTATCTGAACACTATTAATTTACAAAGTACAGTAAATCCTCTACATTTTTGAAATTATAAACAATAGTTATTTGTCCCAAGGATATCCTTTTTTGAAACACAGTTCTCTCAGACTAAAAATGACAGAGGCCTCTCTCTGGTTTGAGTTTTCACTAGCATAGTTGTGCAGATGATGTCAACCATAACAAAATGGAAGAGACAGAACAACATAAAAGTAGATGCTAAAGAATAAGGAACACCTTCCTGATTTTGGTAAGTTATTGGGGTTGGACTAGATGACCTCTAGAGGTCCCTTCCAACCTTAGGCATTCTATGATTCTGTGATTAAAGATATGAGCTGCTGCAACCATAGAGTACAGTAGAAAAACAATGGAACAATGAGCAACTTGAAAGTGTAATAGAAAAATCATTTGGGGGAATAACAAGTAAATACTCTGCTATGGACTTTACATACTGATGTAGAAAAAAAATATTTTTATCTTAGTGGTGAGTGATTAAGTTGCTTACTATCTAAGAATGAACTCAGTACCCTGAAAGAGGTCATACAATTTAGAGTTGATGGAAAGTAAGGACTTTTCTGTAGGCAGTTATCTGAGCTTGATTAAAAAATATATTTAAATACAAAAGGAAATTGTAGTCTTAACCCTATGTAATCTGGATTCACAAAGCAACGTGGGTTTTTTTGTTTGTTTTTCAACTTAACTGTTCTTCATAGATACAAACAAAATTTATGGTCAGAAAACTTGAGGTGATGAGGACAGAAAAAATATACACATGTATGTATATAAAGGTTCTAAATAATAAATCAGCTACCTCAAAGAACTTCTTCACAAAACAAACTGAATAGAAAACAAGTCTGCAGAACTACAAGGATGCATAACTAACAGTGGAAAAAAAATATATAAATCTCATATCCTGAATATAAATCCCAAGGATTAACTACTAGAAACTGTATTGTAATCAGAAGAACCAGTTTAGTTTCTGTGCTGTTCTGCACTGAAATGTATCTGTATCTATCTATATATCTGTATCTACAAGCGCCCACAAAACAGCATACTTTCTAAATACTGCTAGTCCACTAGTATGCAGCCTTTTCCTCATAAGGATAGTAATGCCAAAATTACCTCCTGGCTGCAAAAGCATCTCTCTAATCTCACCAAGCACTAGAAAGCTTCCGCATTCATAATATTCCTCACGAACACCTCATTGCAAACATTGGGCTTTACTATGACTCTGAAAATGGTAGGAGAAAATGCCAAAGAAAGTAAACACTTAGAAAATGAAGAGCATCATATCATTAAGACATACTTACATGCAAGCTTTTCCCATAGTATGGGAAGTACATTAAGTCAATCAAACCTCCACGAGGAAAATAATTTATCTGCACTGCGCCTTCTTCCTATGATTGGAAATAACAAAATTTAAAGTTAACATCTATTTGCATAAATAGTAACAACAAAGTAGATTGTAACTCAATGATAAAGTGTAAGATCAAAAAAAAGTAATTGATCTCCAAAGTATTAGAATAGTTTCCAGAACAGATTAATTTTGGGGAAACAGTTACATGCTGCACACATCTACTAAAGTAGTATGTAAATTAGTAATCCAGTCCAGACAGCTTGCATTTAAGTTTCCCTTACCAAAGGAAACAGGGCAGTGGGAAAACATACTCATTGCAAAGAATAACTCATTTTAACATGAAAGCATAAAGAAACTAAAATCCACCCCCAAACCACAAGCAAGCCTGTATTTTTTGGTGAAGCAACAGCAAATCTCTATTTAAGTTAGGGCCAAATATTCAATATTCTCAGCTTTTGCAATAATACAACGTTAGTCTTTCACAAGGAACTCTAGCTGTCTCCCTGCAATGCTGCCCCATTTTCAATTTGTTCCAAAAGTTCTTGGAATAATGCTACCAAGAAGGAAATTATGATAGTGCTACAGTTTCTGTACCATCAACACACAGAAGGTACAATGCATCCATGTACATATCCATGCCTTTTCATTAGACTTTTCCCTATAATCCCAAATTTAGTAGCAAAAAAACAAGTTCTATCACCTGCAGAGCTGATGCATAATTCCTGACTGAGGAGTCGGCCAACAGACTGAACTGCCCCAGACCTGGCTTGTCACTATGATAGTATATGGATACATTGCCTACGTACATTATTTTCTGGGATTGTGGATGCTGCCAGGACAGTAAACTACCACAAATTTAAGCCACTAGAAAATGGCTGCATCTAGAAGTGACTTTCTACAAATAGGTAAACATATACCAAGATTAAGTAAGCAAAATACTACAACCCTTGCCGAGCACTACCTAGGATCTTCCAAACATTCCTGCTTATTCTGTGTATTTCACAAATTCAAAATGTACGATTTTTTTTTTAAATATTACCTTATACAATTTCAGCAATTAAAAAAAATCAGAAAAATACTGCAAGAATAGAACTGAGCTAAGAGGCCTACAATAGCAGAGAAGTAAGCCACAAACCAAGAATGCCCTCTCTAAGGACACACTATAAGATGTTTAGGATAAGGCGATGTTTTCACTCCTTGAAGCTTCAATTGCTGCAATTCTCCAGTATATGTTTATTAAATACTTTGGACCTTGAGTTATCAAATTTAATTAAGCAGGATAGTGATCCCTTGCACCATTATCCTCTATTTTAATTATACCTCATGCAGCTCAGAACAGTCATTGTTCAAATATAATTCTGAAACTATGGTAAAAAAATCAAAATGCAGAATAATACAGGAGTGTTTCCAGAGTATTACATACAATGCATGCATGCAGTCACAAGCATGTACATTAGGCTATCAATAAAATATTAGAGATATTCAGACATGCAACTGCCTGTCATGCAAATGCTCTAATTTTTGAGCTATCCTCATTAATATTCCTACACAATTTTAAAAAAAACAAGCAAGCTGCATTTGCTGAAGAGCTTTAAGATCAAACCCATTTGTGCCATTTTTTCTGCCTACCATTGACAACTTCCTCAAAGAGCTGCAGGCAGTCAGCAAATCTATAAATCAGACCACTTAGTTGTATAGATAAAAATGTACTTCTACTTCATCTCATCAAGAATAACTTTGAGATTTAAGATCAAGTACAAAGATCAAAAAAAAATTGGGTTAAAGGCTTGTAAGACTGTTTTTGTAATCATTTGAGAAGAAATGATATCCGTTGCATGCATCTGTTTAGGCTCACTGCTCAGTGTAAAGAGAAAAAAAAATGAAATATGTTAAAGACCAGTACCAGCTAACAGGACCTGTAAGGTGTTTGGTCTCCAGAAAGTAGAAATACATAGTTTAGAATTATTTGTCCTTTTTATATATTAGCAAAACCACTACCAACAACAACAAAACCCACACACATATGCAGTGCTTTTCCTTGCACCAAATCTTCTCATCTTGCAGTAAATGTAGTTTTAACACGTAAAAATGATGTTGCAAGAAGTTCCAATGAACAAAAAACTAGGTATTTCCAACTCAGAACTACAGTTCTAGAATGCTGAAATTGTCAAACTTTTCCGAAGCACAATTCATTTAAGCTTGTTTCTTCTTGTAAGATCCTTAAATCAAGGGCAGGTCAGTTCCTCTAGTGGAGCAAGAACCAGCTGTGATTAGAACAATCCCCTTCCTTCTCTACAGAGACTACAGGATGACAGCTTGAGACCACTACAGAGTGCTAGTATCCTAAAGAATCAAATACTGATGGGATTGGAGACAAGGACACATGAGCTCATGCAAAGGAACAGCATAATCTTTTAATATGTTAAGTCAAAAAAACAAAACAAAATAAAACAAAAGCAAAAACAAACAAACAAAAAAAGATGACCAAAATAAATTTTCAGTCAATAACAGGTATAGGTAAAAAGAAAGAGAAATTCTCTAAAAACAATGCATAGACAGGAAGAAGAAAATGGTAACTGCTAATGCTGATTCTTCACTTCGGTCTCTACAGAGAAGGTTGAATTCTAACTCATATTTAGGCTTTCATATGCAAGTAAATTAGGACAGACTAGAATAAGCATAAGCTTAAGATAAAATAGATGCATTAAAAGTAGCAAAGCCTGACAAAATTTCCCTTGTGAGTCAGTACCTTTGATTCTTTAGCAATAACCTTACAGAGCAAAGATTTTAAAAGGGTAAAAAAATCCTCAAAAGTTGTTACCACATTTTGCTAATGAGCTCAGCTTAGAGGATAAGGAAGAGGAATGTCTGCAATGCTTAGCATATCTTTTAACATTATCTCACAGGACATCCATATAAGAAAACTGAAGCACTACGAATATCCTGAACTGAGATTCCTGCTCTGGATACTGTGTTACAGAAAATGATAGACTGGAGAAGAGAGTGGGGGAGAAAGAAGACTAGTAAAAGTAGAGAGAACTTAATTGCTTTATTCTAGAAAAAGAAATCATTCCTTCGACAGAAAATTTTATACAATCAGACACAAAATTACTTCTCTCAGTCGTTGAGGCTGATATCACCTCAGTTTGCAGTAGGTTGCTACAGAAATATTAAATCTGTCCAACAATCCACAAAAATCTAGTATGAAAATTAATGCTTAACAGGTGGTCCTAGGTGTTCTACCCTCGTCCTAGATGTTTGCTTAGGTTATCTCCTAAAATTCCCCAGCCTACCTACCATTTTTTTGAAAGCCACCTTAAGCTAAAAGCCATGACTCTGTCCCCTGCTCAAGATAGCAACTTACCAAGTCTGTCATTCCTCCCCAGGTAGACTAGAAAAAATGTGCAGTAGTCAAAGTAATTTTTATAGCTGTCAATAAAACATTCTTTTTAAATCAACTGGTACACAAAAAATAAGTATAGATTTGCTGTTATTACATATAAATCACTCATAATTGATTTGAGGACAATATTTACTTGAACAGTTAGTTTTCACACTTTCTCTTACCCATCATTTATAAAATTGTCTAAGGTGCACTTGCAGCATGGAGAGAAAAATAAAAATATAGGTTATGAAATGAGAAAACAAAACATAAGTTACACAAAATAAAAAATAATAATAATAACATGAGCACAGGTTACATGTATGTTCTTTCCTCAACTCTGTAGCAGGGCAAGTAGCCCAAATACATCTTAAAGCTAATAAAGATAGAAGAACAAAAAAGGACAGTATTTTAAAAATTACACTGAATTAGTTAAGTACACTAAAACTGAACAAGAAATACAGTGAGATGAAAACAAGAAATAAAAGAGGGGGAAAAAAAAACAGTTTTAAAAATTTTAGAAAAAGGGAGAAAGTGCAGTAAGTGCTCCGATCTGGTATTTACATTTAGTTTTTATCTTAGCCATGAGGAAAATAACTATACACATATTTATTGTATTTAGAACTGACCTTAGGTGAACACTGTATATATGGTTCTCCTTCAGGCTTTAATCCAATTATCTAAAGAAAAGAAAGAACAAATATTTATGATGTTCTTCCCTCTTCCAGTTTTACATACTAAATTCAGTAATTCTTCTCGCTTAACATACCAGACTTCAAAAAGGCAGAAAATCTGGTGAAGAGACATTTTTATGGAGCACAATTTTAGACTAGAATGAAAATTTAAAGCATTTTAAACTTATACTAAGTACCTTATTTTAAATTAAACATGCAACATTAATGGCTCAATTCAGCTAGCAGATGAAGTAATGTGTAACATCCACGAAGAGTGATATATTTATTCATACAATGTGGTTTTCATCACATTACATAATCTGAGTGTTACACATTAAATTCTAATTGCATTTATATAATGTAGATATGAAATAAAATGTACTTCAGTTTTAGAAATCATTCTAAAACAAACAAACAAAAAGCTAACTATGAACTTACTCTATTCATTTTCACAAGCACACACGGAGTTCCTCTAGAATAGCCAAAGGTCTTATCTTCCTTTCCAGAACATTGTCCAAGTTCAGAGATATTAAATCGACATGCCTTTTTAACAGTTTCCTCATTCTGATCAAAAACCTTTCCTGGAGTGCAGTCTATGTTTTGGGCTTGTTTTGAATCATCATATGCTATGAAACATAGAAAAAAGTGTAAGAATCAATGGTGTAGGGCATACATGGAGGCAAAAAATAGAGAAGCCTATGTAAACATCTAGTCTACAGTTGTTACTTGCTAGATTTGTTTTTAAAGAACTATTATCAGAGCATTAAGGATCTCATTTCCCTCTTAAACACTGTTACTTTTCCAAAGTCTAACAATAGTCTAATAGGTCTACTATATCTGAATGAAAGAAAAGAAATTATTGCAAGAGAAATAATACAGTCCTATCTTACCAATAATCACAGTTTTATTAGTTTCTATAAATAAATAATGCGTTGAAGTATAAAAAGAGTTCTTACCTCAAGACTAAGCTACAAGCATGTTTTCCTTGTGTATATTTTTTTTAAAAAACAGGAAAACTTAAGTATTCACAGACAGTATTAACGTGTCTCTCATCTATGTCAGGTAGTACAACAGATATTATACTGACATTCCAAATAATTTTCTCAAGTCTTTAAATTTCACCCATCTACAGCTCTAGAAACTGCTAACACTTCCTAGAACAGAAGAAAGTACAGTTTACATTGTTACAAAAGAATTCACATTTAACACACTCTATGTCTGTTTAGCTGCAGGGGATGGGTGGGCAAATAAATAAACAAACAAGCAGGTAATAAAAGGCTTGTTGTCAGTGCGAGGGTCCAAAACCTGTTTAACTGTAGGAGAGGCAGGTAATCACAAAGTACAGCACTCCTCTTGGGAAGTCTCCTCAGCACTCTAAAAGAAACATCTACTCACAGAGCCTTTCAGGAGGCACCAAAACTAGAGGCACTCAATCCAGGCACATTCCAGCAGAGCTTCCTTAGCTAGTGAAGCAACTCATGAACAAAGATGAGATGCTACAGAACCAATTTAATTATGACTTACCCTCACCAATATTTTTCCCAATTTCTACATTTATAGATTAGGTATATGTGTGGGCCAATACAATTTGATAAGTGATTTTGCCATTCTTCCATGTGCCCTTTGCTACCTTTTCTCTTTCAACTTTATAAAGACTGTGTATTACGGTGATAATGAATAAAGTGCTCTTAATTTATGCTTTTTGTGCCTCATTAAAAAAGGAGTCAAATACTCGAAGTCTTAAGGTCAAAGTATTATATATTACAAATTTTGATAAATGTTGATTTTAAATACATGACCTCTGTAATTTTATGTTGAATTCTCTTACATAATTCCTACTTCTTATAGTATCTATATCAACATATTACCAGAACTCTTGACTAGGACTCAAAACTCTCCCTATTTTATGCATTCTGCTGTTCCTTATGCTCAGTTTCCTGTCTGTAAAATACTTACTTTTTTTGTAAAATGAGACTTTGAGTTCCAGTGTTGAAAAGTGCTATGATTACAAAAACAGACATCTATAGAAGAAGCCTAAACTTACAAATATTTCATTTAGCAATTAGTCACTACATGCATAAAAGAATATTGATGTACTCAACAATAAGACTCTTGAACTAACTGTGCAGTTTGAAATAACTTACTTTCAAGAAATTGTCTAAGTGTAGAAACATATTCTGCATATGATTGGGAGTCACTTTTGTTAAAGTAAAATTCCAGTGCGGTGTCTGGCTTTGGTGAAATCATAAGTCCTTAAAAAGAAAAAACACAAGTAAAAGACTGAACTCTTCTCTACTCCACTCTTATCTACACAAAAATATATTCATAAATTGAAAGTATCTATAAAAACGGAAAAAAAAATCAGTGTTATCTTATAGTCCACAGTACTGCTAGCCATTTGTGTTTAAGGAGTTTTAATATCTACATTACTCTCCATGAATAAAGACTTAAATTCAATTCAACTCATAATTGTAATTCACAAATCAAACCAATTGATTAGGAATAGCAAAATCAGCAGCTTATTCACTTTCACTTAAAGTATTGTATTGATTCACTTTGCATTTTCCACATTCAACAGATTAAATGAAAAATAGCAAACACAAAAAGCAACCCTCAAGTTCAAGTTACACTTGAGACCTTAAGGCAATATTGACTGAGGCTATCATCACTTTAATCTCAGAGGAACCCACGAACAGCAAAGTATTTTTTTAATTTTATAATGCATAAAGATTAAAGACAATCAAAACAAATTTTGTTGTTCCTTTCCTCCTTCTCCATATACAAAAAAGTTTAGATTGCATCTGTTCCATTAAAAATACAAGCAAGTTTATTAAACCACTGCACGCATACCACCTTGAAGGGCTGGGGATGTCTTAGGGAACACATTTAAGCCATGGCAAGTGTTGAGAGAACAAGCAGCTAGTACCAAACAATAAACCAAGCAGGGCGACATACAGCAGTGCTACTTGCTCCCCAGTCTACTGTACTCAGTGCCTACAGCTGGACCCATTCAACTTCTAACTGTGAGACACTGGGACAGGAGTAGCCTACAGAGAAGGAGCCAGGACTAGCAAGAGAAATGAGGACATGTGAATTACTGAATACTGAATGCAGCTTTGTGTTGGAGGGTAAGAAAGGTAGACACTGATATGTGGGACCTACATGGAGGAGAGGAAGCATTTTTCCTGGAAAAGGGGCAGAGAATGGTATGGTGTTGAATATGGGGGATTTCCCTCCCCCACAAAAAGCTGCTAATGGATTTTATGTTATAAATCCTCATACCTTGCAAACAATTGTTCCTTTGAAACTTTCAAGTAATTGAGTTAAAATATATGGTTTCCTATAAGTAGTTTATAATTCAAAGAGATTTTCAAATAAGTATTAGCTGTTAAACCAGAACAAGATTTATGAAGAAATAAATACAATTACCTGGACTAGCAATTCGGTCACGATATTTTGGAATATCACTGCTCAGTGTCTGAAGCATAACCCACATTGTGAATGTGAAGAGTGCTGCTAGGAAACCATAAAATACCAGATAGAATAGTAAGATCAAACCTGTAAAGAAAAACTAAAGTTATTATTTTAGTTTTGGCAGATTCTGGTATCTATTTTCAAAATCAAAAGTGAAAACAAGCAATATAGTGTTTTATTTGTTTTTCTTAGTCTCTTGCCACTCCTATTTATCTATAAATAAATGCAGCTCTAGCATTACTGATCTATTGCAAAACAAACAGCTAAAATACTGTGTGCAAAAAAGAACTTGTTATACATTCTGTCTCTAAAAAATGTACAGGGTAAGATCTGGCATTTGGGCATCTTTATTTTTGATTAAGAAACATCAAAAGGCGATCATGGAGCTAAATAACAAAGCTGGTCTAGACAACTAAGGAGCCCATTAGGGAAAAGTTTCACATGATTAAGGAAATCACATGTTTGTATCAGGAAAGGAAGAAGTGATGGGGAAGATAAGTGATGGGGAAGTGATGGGGAAGATCAAATTGTTGCCTTGGATCAAGAACAAGTAGTAGAGACTAATGCTTTAATAATATACCTGATATTCAAGACAACAACACAAACAGCACTCATTCACATACGCTTCCTGTTGCAAGTGATTCCTCAAGGTGGAAATGCTTTTTGCTGAACATTTCTGAACACAAACCAAGTCTTCTATTCAGCCATAAACCAAGTCTTCTATTCAGCCATAATAAAAGCCTTTGCCTAAACATCCATTTGCTTGGCAGATCTACCTCAGGAATCCAGCAACATGCCTTGAATTCCCCAGTTAGATATCTGTTGCTGGCTTCTACTTGACAACTGCTTAAGGAAGAGCTCCTGAGGACTCGAGAAAACAGCCTCAAGAAGACAGTCTGTTACCATAAGTCTGCCAATGCTGTACCTCCCTGACAGGAAGCTGCAACAAATTCTGACTGCTGAAAGCTCACCATGATGATGTGTTTCTATTTATTCCCCTGCTCCAACCCCCTTTTTTTCATTACACATGCATGCAGGGTCACATACAGAAAACGATAACAGACATACCAAAGTTAAAATTCTGTATCATACAGACTCAGATCGACTAAAGTGATTTACAATGAGCTTTCTGCCCCACTTCTCAGAAAAATTATGCATAAGATTCACTTAAAAACAATTTAAAATTTGGGAGAACTAGCTTATTTTAGAAGCCAAGCTTTCAACCAAGTTTTGCTTTTTGACTGTGATGGACTCATACTAGCATATCTCATCAAATATATCAAACATTAAAAAGCTAATAGCACTGGTTTTGCTATATTTACTCAAATTTGTTTTTAGACTTTCTGAGAATATACAGTAATAATTACTATTATTATTACTATGGCTACTATTATTACTATGACCTTTTAAATTTCAGTTTATCTAGAGACAGCTTTCAACTTTAGATGAAATGTTTACATTATTTGGACAAAGACTTCATAAAAGACACTTAAGATTCTGCAGAAATTGTTTTATTGATTCAGTATATGAAATACTATGTCCCAAAAAAGAGCATGCAATTTTGTTTTAAGGCAAGATTGAAGGCAAAAAGAATGGAAACTACAGATATATTTAGCAGTTTAGATGCTTACACAGACCCTTAACCTACAGAAAAACATCTCTCAAAAGCTGTTTAATTTGAAACTGCAGGACGCAAATTCACTTACATTTTACATTAATTTGTCGGCTTGTTTTCAGAAATCTTAAGATAAAGAGAAGCATATCAAAATCACAATCCGATATCCCATCACTGATGCCTGAATATAGGAGACTCAAGTGCAGTATTCTTTGCCGAAAGCAAACGTGACTCAGTAACCCAAGGACGAGCACTGTCCACTGCAAGAGGACCAGAGGAAGCCCAGGTTCTGGCTTCTATCCCAGAAAATGTGCTTCCATTTTGCATTGAAGTATTTTCTAGTGTACTACAACCACGTGGTTACCAAACCGTTATTACACACATTGCTTTATAAGTTGTCTGCAGCACCTGCATGTTGGTTGGTTTTGATTGTCAGTTCCACATGTTAAGAAGGCTGTTTAGCTATCCCTAAGAAGTCTGCGAATTATAAGCTATTTAAAATTTATATAAATTTCATCTATATTTTACTTATAATATTACAAATGCTTCAACAGTGATCCTCCAATTAATAAACAAGGCATTTTTTTTAATAGCAAAATATTTCCTTGACTCTCATTTTGATCCTTAGAAGTTAATCAATTCTGAATACACCTTTATCAAGTCAAGTGAAAAACCTGCTCCCTATTAAGTGACCACGACGTTCATCAGCATATTAGCTCCAATGGAACAGGCAAAAGACATTCCGGACAAGCTCCTTCTGTGAGATTAGCCTAAAAGCAAAAACGTCAGGGAAACTTTCTTCATTGAACTCCAGAAATATGCTGCCTTATTTCAATAAATAAGTAAATAGGGGTCCTGAGTAGGAACACCAACCCTAGAGAGAAAACAGAGGGACTCCAATTAAGGTCTGAACATCATGACTGATTCCATGATGGAAACCAGAGTGTGAACAGTTCTTTCTCCCATCTGCAACGTATCTACTAGGGAAACGGCTGTAAAAAGACCAGACAGATCCTGTTTCTATTCACAGCCCTGAAAATAGTACTAACTTTCTCCCTTCCAGAAAAGCACCAGAAATTGCATTTTTTTTTTTTAATGTGCACTGCACAACACTGCTCACTAGACCAAAATGCTTCATTTAACACTAGTGTGACACATTAAAAAAGGGGGGGGGGGAGTTGGAGAGGGGAAAGGGGGACAAGAAGGGAGGAAGGGAATTCACTCTGAATCACTCTGCAAATTTCTCTGGCCCCAAACTGAGTAAGCTGCTCTTTGTGAGGCTATTAGTATTAATTATCCTAAGCTAATCGCAGGGAACAAGCCACAACCTGTCAAGAAGCTCTGCCAGAACAACTTCAAATAATGCTAGACTTCTTGTCAGGAAACAAAATCTACCTAAGTAACAGTGGAAAACTATCCTGCACATTTGCTCCAAGGAAAGTTCAGCTACCACATACAGCTCATTCACCTGTTTGAAGGATTATCACGCACAACTTTTTGCTGCAACAAACCCTTAAAGTCTCTCACCCTAACATAAACTAGCATAAAAAGGAAACTGTGAAACAGAAACTCTGCATTACAATGTACCTCTTCTTCCATTTTTTTCTCCCTTTTTCCAGTTCGCAGTAACCATGTACCCTGCATAGCCCAACAACAAACAGCAACAATCAAATTTGGAAAAAAGATGTTTTTAAAACAACACAATTGCAGGAATCAAAACATGCACTTCTCTACAATTAAAATTAGAATTTCCAACATTAGTAAAATCATTAAATGTAAGGTATTCAATATCTGTCTATATTTTCCACAAGGAATATGAGCCTTTCAGACTTACATGGCAAAAGTGATAAAAAGCAGGTGAATCTGGCATGTGCACCTTGTGTACGTAAGTATTTACACACATTTATTTACACATAAATATACAAAGATGAGATATATCAACACTCTCACAACACAGCACACATGTTCAACATGCCTTCAGTAATGAAACATTGTCTTTACAGTGTGTTAGATTACAGGCTGCATCAACCATATCACCTGCATGATCATTCTTCAGTATCTCAAGCTAGCGCAATCCAAACACGTGAGTAGTGTTACCAGAGACTACCACCAACACCAGTGACATCAATAATGTCTTTTGTGCCCATTTCCAGCCCAACCTCCTTGAATTAACATAGTGATACCTATCAGATGAGCCCTAATCTTACCGCAACTTCACTCTCTTGACACTTGTGAAATTTTTCCAGTTTTGGGGTGGAAAAGCTAGGAAAAATAAGAGAGAAAACACTCAAGGAAGAAAGAAAACTTGTGTCCTATTTGGCAGAGTTTATTTAACTAAATCTGGGGCCAAATATAGCATGGCTGAACACTTCAGGGACCAAAAACACTAAGTGCAACACTTGCAAAGGATCACAAGAGACAGTCCTTAGTGTCATTAGTGCTATGACTTAAGTATTATTTAAAAACAAACAAAAACCCAAAGAATATCCACCTTCACTGGGTCTATCAGTTTACCGGCACTAACAACAAGAAAAATGAAAAAACAGTAACTCAAGCCTATATCTCAAATATTCACTTCTTATGACAGGCAGCATCATGGTAAAGTTTAATAATAATTTGACTGTACTCATATTCCTAGCTGCACAGGAATTTTTAAAACGCTACTGTCCATCTGTCACAATACAAAAGAAGCACCATGTCCCTTTCTGATTCACAGCTTGGCTCTTGATGTGTAAGGGCTTCTATTGCAACGGCAGACAGTGATACCAAAATGTTTGAAATACC
Source organism: Crypturellus undulatus (assembly GCA_013389825.1). Lineage (NCBI taxonomy): Eukaryota > Metazoa > Chordata > Aves > Tinamiformes > Tinamidae > Crypturellus > Crypturellus undulatus. The sequence continues at coordinate 365,049 of VWPW01014762.1, forward strand.
ACCTGTGAAAAAAACAAAATCACAGCAAGTCTTGTTCAGACCATTGACTGAGCAGATTAGGAATGCATCAAGTAAGAAATACAGTTAAAATTCTGACAGCATTGTATACCCCATCAAGCACTCAGTCAAAACTAAACAAAAAAAAACCCTGAATCTTTTGCTACAGAGACTGGACAAAAATATATATGTCTATTTTAGGAAAGCTTTCTACCTACCTACCTATATATATATATTTCCACCTACCTATATATATATAGGCTTTAATTTTTTTTCTGTTCACACAGCTTGTGTGCTGCTTGTGCGCTGAAGCACACAACTAAACATTCCGGAATATGCTCAGTAGCTCTGGATTTATATGCAGTCCAAGATAAAATCATCTCTACCTTGAAGCTATGATTGGCATTATAAAAAAACTTAAAATGAGCTTTCCAGCATTTAATGTGAACATGAATCAAATATTGTTGGATTATTTATTTCTTTTTTGCACAGTTTCAAATTTTTTGTTACAAAAACACTACCGTCTATATCATGCAGATTATACAAGAAAATTCAAAATACATCTAAGTGCATAGCGAGCACCACATTACAATACTTTCATAAAAATCTGTGCTCTTGCTGTAATTCTAGTGCAGCTCAGCATGCAATCACCAGTAAAGCAGATACGCTAACCTTCCTCTTGCCCCCAACCCATAGAGAAGACCTACAGGTTAGTACTCCCACTCTCTATTTGCTTTGCCCTACCTGATTATGCTGTGCGAAACCCCAAGACTGTTTCTCCTTCTCTTTCCTTCTATGAGGGTTATTAGCGCCACTTATGCATTGTTGCTGAGATCATCACAAACACAACTCATTCAGAGGTTTTTTTTTCTCAATACTTTCTATACAGTAATACATTTGATTATGTCAGATGATTCAAAGTATAATACTATTTTTCCTATTACATTACTCAATTTAATTACACCACTAACACAGTTTGAAAACTACTAGACTTGGATACCAATTTGTGAGCGTTTCAAACTGAAACATCCCTTGTCAATCTGTGAAAGCTAAGGCAAAAAATCTCTAGTCATTTCTTAAAGCAAGGGAAGATGCAACACAGTGTTTTACAAACTGCCTCCATAAGGCCGCAAGTCTCTGTTTCATTGTAAGTGAGCACAGGAGCTGCTGGTGTCTGATCTTAGTATAAAACTGGTTTAGAAGCAGCAGAGAAAGCACTCCAATTGTTACCAGCTCAGATTCATAGAGAACCTCTGCCTTGCATTTGGAATTTCGGTAAGTCTCTATTACAACCTCAGACTACAGGCAAAGCACATAGGAATTGCAAGTAGTTATTTATCTGTTTCTCTACTTCTTCCATCTTATTTCTGTGAGGAAGCTGCCTAAGACAAGCACAGTGAAGAACCAGAGCCAACTGACTTCTCATCGTGCTGTCCCTGGAGATGCCTCAGCCCAGCACACTGACAACCAGAGCTCCCTTCTACCTTTCAAAACAGCGACAGGCTACAGAAAAGGAATAATTATTGAGACTGCTATAAACTCACTGCAAAGGCAGAAACAAGACCAGACCCTGCATAGTCTCCAGTTAATGCAGTTATAAGCTTATAAATAAAGCATATGCTTTTGAAAAAAAGAGTAGGTTAATACTGAAAGCACCTTCCCAAAAGAGTTGAGTGCAACTTACTTTATATATGTAAGTAAATAAATTTAAAAAGCACAGTGCATTAAGCATGAAAAGCTAGAAGCAATAACCTTAATCTGCTAAAAATACACTGACAGTTTACAGTGTTGAGTAGCCATCTTTTAACATCAAGGATAAGGTAAAATAAAAAATTAATCCCACACAATCACATAAATCACTGGAGAAAACTAATTGCCAGAATAAAATTATTCAAATTGTTATTTAATTCTATTCATAGTGTGACATGGTACAAGTATCTTGTAAAACAACATGGCAAATCAATTACCTGCTAAGTTTTATCAATTTTAAAAGTTATCTAATGACTAGCAACATCTAGTAACATTTTAAGCAATTCACTCTACCAGATAGGTTGAAGCAGAGATAGCTGGTTTAACATAATTTTCTTCAAGGTTACAAAATACTTCTAACAAGCCCACTGTGTCTGTGCATTCAGGACACAAAAGGATTTCTGTGATCCATGCACCCATTCATCCAGCCCACGTACTTGAGGAAACCTGCCCGTACAGAAAAACCACTAGACAACCAGCATAGTGGAAATTTCCTCTCCTTTGCTATTCAACTGGCAGAGTAGCCTGCAAAGTCTTATTTCCATCTGAATGGAGGGGAGCTCAAGTCAGAGCAAGGGCCCTCTCTTGATAGACAAGACATTGGCACAGCAAGGAAAGCACAGCCCGTGCACAGGCTGCTGGAGGCTCCTCCTCACTATTTCAACATTCATTGAGATTGTGTCAAGGCCAAAGATGTATTGGCTTGTTCTTTTACGCCACACTGAGATTCTTGTTGGTTTTGTAAGCACATTTATTAAGTATCCCGACTGCATCCAAGTTCTGGGAGGAGACACGGCATTTTCTGAAGTCAGTAAATACGTCCCATGAGCACTGGAGAAACATCCTAATATTAAGCGTTTATATAACTGTTTAAGAGGAGGACACATACCCAGGAAATCCAAATATTTTTATTGGAGTTAAAAAAGACCACGATAACAAGCTTTGAAGCTCAGAGAGAATCGAAGATCTCCTGAAAGCAGCTAAGATATCAGCTGCCTTCGCGGCTTTATTGAGAGGCCCTTCGTTTAAAAGCTCCATTTTACAGCGCAGGGGCCCCGAGGGGACGGGGTGACGCGAGGGCCGCTCCGGGCCGGGGGCACAAAGGCAGCGCGCGCCGCCGCCGGGGCTGCGGGGCGGGCGGGGGGGCGGC
>VWPW01014762.1:368345-414917 GCA_013389825.1 Crypturellus undulatus
GTTGGGGCGCGGGGGAGCGAGGCCGCCCCGCGGCGCCCCGGGCCCCGTCACGGCCGGCGCCCCACAGCGGAGCGGGTGCTGCAGGCGCCAGGGAAGCGGAGCGCCCCTGCGGGTGAGAGGGGCCTGGCTGCAGGCAGCGGTTCTTGGGCAGCGCTGTATGAGAAACTGAAACGTCTGGTGAAAGCACATGTTTCTGTACATGATTAGAGGAGGTATGGACAGTCCAGGACCTCCAAAGCTGGTTTGGCCTCACATTCCTAAAGGTCAAAGAACAAACAGTGGAAAAAATGATATGAGGGCTGCCCAGAGAGGCTGTGGAGTCTCCTTCTCTGGAGATCTTCCAAAGCCACCTGGATGCCACCCTGTGCCACGTGCTCTGGGTGTCCCGGCTGGAGCGCGGGGTTGGACTAGATGGTCCCAACCTTGGCCATTCTGTGATTCTGTGATTTCCATTTCTCATCTAAAAGGAGAGGGGACAGAGTGTGCTTCCTCTCCACTGTGAGCCATCACTTTCCCATTCACTTTCCCCTCTGTTGCTGACCTGAGAGTCCCCTTACTGCCCCACACTGCGCATGGCCAGCCCTGTCACCAAGGTCCTGCAGGTCACCTCCAGCATATCGTCTGTCATATAGCATCTCACAACAGACACAACACTAATTAAGGGTGTTGTAAAACTCAGTCAAAACAGGAGTACTCATACATCAAAGGATCTCTTAAAGTATTCAGTCAATAAGGCAGAGATCAAGCTTGAGTGAAAAGACTACATCTTAAAAATGTAAGAGCAACAAAATAAGAGATGTCTTAAACAAGAGGAATTAAGTATTTATCAGCACGGTTAGTTTAAATCTTTGTTTCTGATGCCTGTAACATCATTCATGCCAGAAAGCAGGAAACAAAAAGCATAAAATAGAATAATCCCATTTGCCTCCTCCTGCACATCAGATTCCCCCATTTTGTCCTTTCTTCTGTTACAGCCAATCATCCAAATCACTCTCTTTGCTCTAAAACAATAGCAAGGAAAAATAGATCCCTCACTACTTATCCTCTGTCCCACTGATCAGCTAATGCATTCCATTTCAGGCCAAAAATAAGTCATCCTCATTTTTCCTTTTTCTTCTAAATGTCATGCAGCAGAAGATTGAATGCCACTCCATTCCAACAACTGCTTTGCTGAATTGTTTCTCGCAGTTTATTCAAATACCTGTATCACACACTTGAGGGATAATACTTCAGCAGAATATGCCACAGTCATCCTTTTGGAAGGAACATCATGTTGAATCAATCACTGTGAAGTTCACTAGATATGAAAACTGGGGAAGTTAATAGAGATAAAATAATCAGGGTGCCTCTGAGGATTGAACATTTCTTACAGTATGCACAGAATTTGAAAAATAAAATATATTCATATTTACAAATGATTCATTCATATTTACACACACACCCAGCATCAAGTACTGCCTCGGGGTCTGGTCACCACGGCCATGGTGGGTCTGGAGCCCGGCACGGCGGCAGGGTCACCCATAGGGACTGCTGGGTGGGATGGCGCCGGGGCCTGGGCAGGGACGGGACTAATGGCCAGCTAGGGCTGGGCAGGACAGTTAAGGCCTATTAGCGTACTCAGGGCTCTGACAGGTAGAAACAAGCATTTTTTTTTTTTTTTAATAATTTAACATCCAGATGATAAAAGGAGTTGCACTTTTGCTGTGAATTTGGATTTCTCTAAGCCGTTGGTTTAGTGCCACAAGACATTATGATTTATGTGGAAACAACTGAACCAAAACCTGGCTCACTGACATTTCAAAATGTAATTGTCTGTGGCAAGATATCAATGAGCTGATCTGTTTCTAGCAGCATCCTTCAGGATGTTGATTCTTCATCCAAAGGCATTTTGTTTTAGTAGTCTGGGTGGTTATAGAAGGTCTGTGATAATGATTAGAGAGGTAAGGAAAACACAGTGCACTAGTAAACAAGGAAAAAATACTGTTCTTACAGACCTATGTCAATCATATTGTGAAACCCAATACATGTATGCAAATGCAAGCAAGCACATAGAGCTGTAACGAATATGTAGACCATTGCTACAAAAGCAGTGGCTCAGAAAAAGACTTGGAAGAATCACTGCTTCAGCAAAGCACAGGCACTGCTGTAGCAAAAGGAATTTATGCAATCTAGCGTGTATAAAAACATACACATCAAGTAAAAATAGATCTCTTTGCACTAAGAATAGATCTCTAAACACCACAAAAAAATTCTGCGTCCACTTCTGATATTTACACTAGAAGGAAAGTAGAAATATTAGCGAAAGTTCAGAGGGTAATCAAAAATGATCCATGCAGTAGAAAATAAGCCTTACAATGCCAAGCTTACACATTTCAACCTACTCAGCTTCTGAAAGAAAAACCTGACAAGAGGATGGCTATTCTGAATATGTACATATAGAAAAGAGATCTTGATAGTATGACCTTTTAAACCTTGCTGATAAAGACAGAATGATATCCATTAATTGAAAACTGTAGCTAAACAAACCTAATGTTGACATTTCCTGACTGCGAGGGCAATTAAATATTTACATAGTTTATACCAGGAGAGATAGTGGGGAGGTCTTTGCTTGGGGTTTAAAAATGAGATTAGATAGCCTTTTTAAATATAGGTTTTAATTCAGCTTTTGAAGAAATCCAGTTGTGCATGGACAGGCAGCAAGGTTTTGCTTATCCTCATACAACCTCGCAGTGCAACGTGCCATGTCAGTAAGCAGCACTGTGTACTTGCAGGCACTGTCACAAAGTAAGACCAATTTTCTCCACTGACCACAGGGATTATGCCCATGATCAGTAGACAGTTACTGAAATACTTGGTTGGACTCCACAAAAAGAAATGAACAAGCAACACTGGTCGTTGTGAATATGGATGTCTAGTGATTGTCAGGTTTATGTACACTTTATGTCATGCCAGCTACAGTTTGGGCTCATCACCCTACATGCCTTTCGGCACTAGGAATGTTCTTCAGTTTATGCATTTCCTATTTCTCCAGAAAGACATTTTTTAATCTACACTGCTGATCTTTGTAACAGTGTAAGTGGTAACATATTTTCAAAAGCACAATGGGGAAGAAAATCACCTTGACCATCAAGAAAACAATGTACGATGATATTAAAAATGTAAACCATGCAAGACAAAATCACTACCATTTACTATATTAGTTGTATATAAAATATTTGCTAAGATTTTTGTTTGTTTTAAATGTACAATTCTGTGAAGAATATAAAATATGACAGGAAGCAAGATTATTATGGATGACAGCATAGAAGGCTCTACAGAGGACAGCTTTTTACCCCGATATAAATTTCCTGTGTGTTGCTGAGATGTCACATTGGCCCAGCAGAGGATCCCAGTGATGAGAAAGTGTCCCTCTCCCAATCCCGCCTTTTTCTGGGTGCCAGTCTGGGGCAGATCACAGCAAGACACCACTTTGGCCTCACTGAGATGGCTCCCTGTGGCTGCTGTAGGCTCCACAGGGTCTGTCCAGACCAGTTCCAAGGCAGCTCTGGAATGGCAAGAGACATATGCCTGAACTAGACTCCAGGCTGCTGCTTTATCCTTAGCTCGGTTTAATACTGGAACTCAGGGATTCATGATAAACTCAGGAAAGACCAAACTTCATAAGCACTATGACCGAGAAATACTTTCTACTTCATTGTACAAAATACCAAGAAACATAAGAAATACATTTTCATGAGTTAAAAAAAAAAAAGAAAAAAAAACACAAAAGACTTCCCACTAAAAATGAAAAAGAAAATGTCTGTCTTTGTGAAAGTAAAAAGACTACAGAAACAGTTCTTGTGTCTGGTAGCCTGCCAATGAATCAGAAATGGCTGCTAAAAATGCATTCATTGTGTAGAGTCCCCTCACTCTTGAAAAAACTCCTTTATTCACAGAGACAAGATTCTGCTCTCATATATAGCACGACAGCTCCTGTTAAGTCAATGGGAGTTGACTCATATTACGCAGAGGAGACTTTTGCCCAGATATTTGGTATTTGTTTACAGTAGGAAAAAAAGAGTCCGTAACTATTGTTCAAAACTATTTCACTGCTTATTTTTAAACACAAAGGGCTTAGAAAGAAGAAAGCTAAATTTTTCACTCCAGATCTATTGGATTTTTTATCCATCTTGTAACACATGCAGTCAGAGCTAACACAGAATACAGGGATTTAAAAGTGCTTCTTAAACAAATAAACTGGTCTGAGGAGGTTTATATGTGCATATGTCTTAATTCACAGAACATGCTCCCATTTTTAGCTAATATATTAGCATTTTAGCTAATATTTTGTCCACAGCAACTGAGTGAGGGACCCAGGCACCACTGCTGACAACCTCGCTCTGTGGTGGGCCAGCAAAATGCACAGACTGTGGCTGTGCGAGGTGACAGCGGGTGGCTGATGTGGGTCTCTGGAACAGGAGCAGGGAGGGCAGGGGCAGATGGGGAGCTGGTAAGGAGAGTGTCTGATGTGTTAACATGAGAAAATGAAAGGCTGAGTCAAGAGACTGGGGCTGAAGATATAGTTTGTTGTTGCTATTCCACCTTTGCTATTCCACTCTCCTCTCCAAACCTGTTTGTGAGTTTTAGCAGTGATGTTCCTTTTACCCCACGATGACCCAATTCACAGCAGAACTGGAAGAAAACTAAGCACACAGGTCTGGCTCACAGCGGAGACCAAGGGAGACAGTAGGAGGGGTGGGACAACCCCTTTCCTTAGCAGCCCACAATTAGGTTGGCAGAACCACATCCTGAGATCAACAGGGGACTCGGGCAGAAAGCCAAGGAAAAACCAGCACTGGCCAGGCCAGGAGACTGAGGCTGAAAGGAAGAGTCTGGAAAGATGAAAAACTGGTGAAAAAACGAGGCTGGAGGGAATGAGAGGCCTGGAAGAGGGGAGGTAGGAAAAAGGAGAACAACAGCAAAAATATCCTCACCGGAGTGTGGTCATATCCAACACCAGAAACTAAATTGGAAAGTGGCAAATGTCACTGTTCCTTTACTACCAGTAAGTGCATATCAGCAAATTTTGTAAAGCTGATGATAAATCAGTCTAATTCCTTTCTGTCATCATAGAAGATGAAAAGTTATTACTCTTAGCAGTAATTTATGAATGCAACAGACAAAAGCCATTTGCATGAAGCTAATCTTACTGATAAACATCACAGTACTGTATCAACACAAATGATAGCCTCATGATAACACTGACATGTCTCTATGGTGTTAAAAATGTATAATAAAAAGACAGGTAAGAAAAAAAAACAGCACACACAAACCAACTTTAGACACTCGTAAATTGAAAAATCCTAGAATTATAGCTCAAGTAGATTAGTTACTAAATGGTTAAATAAAAGCGAGAAAGACTCATTATATTACCAAACTTTCCCAAATTGAAGAGTGATATATATATATAAATAACTTTTTCTGTTTTTAGCTGGTATGCATGACTAGACACCTAGCAACTGAAAGTGTTAATTTTTATTCAGTTTTCCTTCTGTGCCTACAATTCCCTACTGATGTAAACTTAGTCCATACAGTGTGGGTACTTTGTGCATATCTCTGTGAAATACAATAGGTTATCCCTCTAATTAACTTAAATGCTACTGAGAAATTGTTTTGTGATGGGAACCGGTATTTTCAGTTTTCCCAATCCAACTTTCTTCTCTCAGTCAAGTCAGTAATTCACTTAGTAATCTTGAACAAATCATTTGATTTAATTGTACCCATATCAAGCCAGCTGGAAAACTGAGTAAAAAGCTGCTCTTCATTGAAAACCAAATGCTGTGCCTAAACTGTGCCTTCCTGAGTAAACAAACACAGACCAGACTATCCCATTTTCCCCTTGGGACTATCATGAGGGAGTCAAGCATTCCAAATGTATTTCAGAACCCAAGAGATAGGTTCCAATTTGATTTTCATAGATGTTTTGTCTAATACAGTAATTGACATGCTGTATTTGCATAGAATAAAAGTTCTTAAATATTTAGCAGCATATTATCATAATATTTAAAAAAATTTACTACTTCTATTACAAACATGCTAATTTCCACATTCACTTCAAACAATCTAGATCTCAGCTGTTACATTTTTAAAACATCTGGTGGCTTACTTAATGAGTGCTTGTGATTCATAAAACCTATTATTAGTCCTTCTGAACATAGACCAGCTAAAAAAACAGAGCAAGCTAGTTTTCATTTACTGCTTAGCAGAAAGTTCACTGTATTATATAGACCACTGCCATGTACTATTCCTTTAACTGTTACGGATTATATTATAACCTGCTTGTTCCTAGTATGTTTTTTTACTTCCCAAACTAAATAGTGCACATTACATACACACACCTTGCTAGCGGCTGCCTCAAACGAAAACCATTAAAATATCTAACCAGCTAATATATAGGAACAGCACTTGACTAATGTAGTCCTTGTCTGAGTTATTTACGAATTCTTTGCAAATAACTTCTGCCACTCCATGAGAATTAGATTTGTTTAAGGCTAAGCACCTTTATCTTTGATGAACTGCAAATGGAGATGTTCACCTCCTTTCAGTGGCCGTCCAGCATGCATTGGTTCTCCAGTTCTCCACTGACTCATTGACATGGATGACTCCTACAGTAAGCAAAATAGTGCAATGCTCACACAAATTCACAAAGCTCACAATCTAAGATAATGTTAACTTCTTATGTTAAGCAGTCAGTCTGTTTATTTATGTGATTATGCAAGAGGAAGTTTAAGAAAAGGAGAACTTTTGAAAATGGAAATTTACAAGGAGTTTTTTTTTTTTTTTCCATTCTAAATGGGTGGGAATTCTAAGGTTGCTCTATTTTTGGTCTGAGCTCTAACAGTATCTTTTGCAAGAAAGCACAGTACTATTAAAGAAAAATTATTAAATAATTTTAAACCAAATTGTAACCTCTATGCAACTGATTTTTTTAAGTTATCTACGGTTCTGAAAAAATAGTATACATTTTGCAGTTTGTAAAATAGTTTTATAAACAAATACTATGGAAATAATATAAATTCACAAAGTTACACAAGATTCATATTCCTATTTCCTCTGATTGTGCAGATTCCTGCAAGTTTAATTCCCAGTATGTGCTACTGGATTTTCCCCAAAGTGCCATAAAGAAAGATTCTACAAAAGATAATTTTTCATTTGCATTTTCTAACCTTTCTCATGTTAGAACAAGCATCTATGACACGCCACCCTTAGCGGTGTTTCCTAATCATAACACAATCTAAAAATGTTCATTCTGCATCCCAGTTTCAAATACCGTCACTTGAAAGAAACAGGAGATTTAACAACTTCTATGGATTTTAAGGGCAATAATGATGCCTACCAAATGACAGCGGAATACAAAATTTTAAGCACAAAGAGTCTTGGGAATAGATTTTGAGAGTCATACTTCAGATAAAAATAACAAAAACCCACACTCAAGTGCTCACAGAGTAAGTAAAACTGCTGTCTTCTCCCCACGCTGTTCCCTTGCACTTCCCTTTGGGGATACCACGCACACAGGAGAAGTACTTGGAGAAGAGGAGCAGGGTTCAGTCCTCTGGAAAAGGGAAAGAAAACCCTGTCAAAGTGTGGTCTCTTATAGTCACAGAGCCCATGAGAAAATATAATCTTAAACTCAAAAAAAAAAAAAAAAAAAGTAGCAAAAAATAGACTTAAATGTTCTACATACTGTTTTTATTGCAGTTTTCCCCTCCTGCAATTGTAATGGTACATTTTGTTAGAGGGATACCATCAATCTTCATTTTTTATTTATTTGCTAAATTATTTGCTAACAGAACACGGAGATCATTTATAATAAAAACCCATTTGTGTAGATGTGTGCAAACATATTGGCACATAATAATGTTCAGTCTGAAATATATTGATTTTATCTAGGAGATCTATTTGTTCACAAATTGAGGCCATATAAATTGATTTTTTTTTAATAATTCTATAATACAAGCAAAGTACTTACAGTCATCCTCAGGAGCAAATCTGGTTATGATTTCTGGCAGAAAACACAGTGCAGTTTCACTGCATGGAGAATGATCTATGAAGCTGATGAAGAACTGTATATCTTACACGCTATAAAGCCTCATACTGTATTTCTAGTGTTTAACTACACTGAATATAGTTGTTCATTACATTGAAAAGTTACAGTTTCAAGGCTGTAGTAAAGCAACTAACCTTGCACTTCATGTCAAGTTGGATTACTGAAATTTGACACACACACAAAAGAGTTATTAATACCAAAGACGAACAATTGCTGTTGCCCTGTACAACATAGCAAAAAAAAAAACAAAAACAAAACATAAACAGCAGCAACAAAAAAACCCGAAAACTCACACAAGTTTGTAGCCTGAGTTAATCACTTGTAAAACACTGCAGCCACCCAAGAGGAAATGGTATTGCATAGGTTGTTTTGAAGGAAAACGGTCAGAGAATTCATGTTCTTAACACAATGCATGCTACGCAGTACACTTCTTAAAACTATTATCTTTTTCCCAAAACAATGATCAAATAGATACAACACCAGGAAACCCTAAGTATCTGCCTTAAGTCTGGTCATGAAGTGCAGCTATGCCCGTTTCCCCTTCCTTCAACAAATTTCAAGAAGTTAAAATGCATTGTAAAGAGAGCAGCTTTTTGTTAGCATCCTAAATATATATCACTGCCCACAGTGAAGTCTAAGTAGGGCAGCTGTAGTACAGGGTTGTAAATGGAGCAATCTCTATTTTAAAACATGCTTAGAATGAGGCTTGGTTTTGAATTTAATATTAAATTGTGCCAATTCACTTAATGATTATGAATTAAAATTACCAGGAAGGCATAAACCAAATCTATCTTATCTACATATGCACACACATATATATATACATACTTATATTTACACATAAATGCCCAGAAATAAACTGAAAGAAAAATATTTGGAAATTCAGTATTAAGGTATGTGAATTATTTACACTGTATAAGGAGCAGTCAATAATTATTCTTAAACTGTGTTGTCAACCCAGATCTGAACTTCTGGATTTAAAAGAATTCAGTCTGGGTTCATTTTTTACCTCTAGGGTCATTTTGGTAATGGAAAGACACAAAACCCCATTTATAAATGTCAGTGATGAACCTGGCAGAAGTTTGAATCTTGCTGCAAAAGTTATTAATTTCTCTTTTCCTGCACGACATTTATTTACAAAGCTGTGAGAAAACTTTTATTACTTTTATCATCTTTCCATTTTAATCATGTTTTGGACAGATTTCTTAAACTGCAGCTAAAATGTATGTGGAAAAGTACTACTGAGAAGTTAATGATGATTACAATGAGGCAAGGATTGTATTTCTTGTGTTCCTTTGTATTTCTGCTTCATGTGTAGATTCTGATGTGTACTTTATTCTATGCAGTGTTGGCAGCAGTGTGGTTAACTACCTTCTCCCTTATCCTGATTGCAGCCTCTAGAAGAGGGGAATGTTTCTGGAGGAACCTCGCTGGCGCAGAGGGTGGGGAGGGCAGGCAGAGACAGGGCCAGCAGGGAGCCTGCTGCAGGCAGCAAGGCTGGAATGAACAAAAGTGTTTGCTTGCGGCACAGAAAAGACTCAGACCTAAATGCAGAAATAAGGTTTTCCTAGGAACCACATAGGGAGTTGTGTAAATCACGTAGGTGGGAGCTGAAAGTTACTCAAAAGGAAGGCAAAATTAAGTATAAGGATTCACTCAGTAGTGCACAGTAGGGAGAGAAATATTTATCTCAGTATAAATCCCTTTGGCATCTGAAAACGTTAATTATTCCATTCGCAGCTTGTGGCTTTTGCTCGAATAAGAAAACATGGACTATGCTTTTGTATAAGTGTATGTGCAATCCTAAAGACATTTTTTATTGTACAGTTAAAAATAGTTTTTTAACTTTCTCTGTCCTGAAACTGATCTCTGGTCTAAAATATGGCTGCTATTAAGCACAAAGCAAATAAAACTGCTGCTGTCTGGACTTGCAGCAGCAAAATAGCCTTCAAAAATCCTTATATCACTTAGAATTATACAGATATGAATCTGTGATCACAGAGGCTCTTGTAATAAAAGAATTTTTACTGAGCTCTACTGAGTACGTGTGCTCTCAAGCTGTACAATGGTCTCCCTCCATATTGCTTTGCTTCAAGACAAAAGTTGACAAAAACATTTGTATTTTCATTAGAAATGGGGAAACTATGCAAATTGTTACAGATGGATCTGTAAACTATGCTGAGCAACTAAGAAATTGATATCTAAACCATCCCTGTAGATAGCAATACAAAAAACTTAACTGCAGCTAACATACTGTACAAGAGTGCAGGATTAAGTCAGGCACTCTAGCTTTAGCTTTATGCTTGTAGGCTACGTAAATATTACTTATTGTTGGAAAGTAAATTAATTTGTTCTAAATAGTCCTACTAATTTCATGCCATCTGCATGGTCCAAAGTCTGAAACATTGTGTCTTCATTGTCTCATTTATCAGGCCTTCCAGTAGAAACAATCTGATAGCTACAGAGGATACAGATAGTTATAAGTGAAGATCAGAAAATAACTCTTCACCTCGTTTACTATAAATTAGAATGTATTTTTAGCTCAAAAAAACCCTCAATTACTATTGTAAATATATATACATATATTTATATATATAATTGCTCATTTAAAGTAACAGCTTTGACAGAATATTTTTTTTCTCTTATCAGAAGATTACAGGAATAAAACACAATTAATGCATTTGCTGCCATTCCTGATTAAAATGAAGATTTACAGCTGTGCATATTCTGCCTTAAATTGATTTTAAAATGTTTATTTCTCAGATAATGTCAAGATCAGGGTCATTTCAAAACAATAGTTTACAATTCATGCTTTACAATCCCTGACTCTCCATGGAACCCATAAAAAACAGTTATCTCCATCTATCCAAAAAAACAAGGGTTTCAGAAGAGCTGCCTGAAAGTCATGGATAGAGTGGACAGAAACTGGGGGTTGTTTACCAATGCAGATAACAAATTACAATTTTTCCCTTAAAATGCAATGATTTCCATATTGTTTTATCTTACAATTCTTATATTAAATATCTCCCCCTACTTAGTTCTAAACTAAGGACTACATACCTGTAGCTGATTAATGCCTCAGTTAGTCTTGCATTTATATGACTGGAGTCAAAGGGCTCAAGGCATGCATTGGATTTATGCTCTTCTGCTACACAGAGAAAATTTCATCACATATGTCTGCTCTCCTGCTTATTAGCTAATACAGGCTAAAGGCTTCATGCTGCTGTAATCTATGGAAAGTCTTCCTTTGAATTCAGACTCTGTCAATTAACTGTCATCTCACTGAAAAAAAAGATAATGAAAATATCAAATTTTATATATCATTGGTTTATAGTTCACATCTGCTTAGAGATTGCTCTGAAATCAGTAATATAAATACTGCAGACACAGTATAAACTGTATCATAACTAAAGTGTCAATTACTGGGGAAGGCCAAGTTTCATCACCGATACATTCAATGCAGCTAACTTTTCAAACAGTCACTTCAGAGGACTTCAGTATCTTACATTCAGTAAATCTCTTAATATTTTCCAAAGGCATAGAACGCAGGAAAACCTGAAAATCAGGGTCAGATCCTATCCAATGGCAAAGGCTGTTAAAATGCCCTTAGTGCAGTAAGAGAACAACATTCATAAAAACAACAACTTTCATCTACTGAAGAGTAAAAAAGCTAGAGATTTGTTATGAGCCATCTGGAAGCACCCCAGGCCTGGAGCTGTGTGCATTTTCTGGACTTTATTTAAAGCTCAAAGTCCATCAGTCCATACATTAAATTGAGCCAAGTCTTAGTGCTGCCATTCTGTACAGCCTAGTTTCCCCACTGCTGTTGGCTTACCAGATGGAAAGGAGCTGCTTAAGGTGAGGAAATTGTTTGTTGGCAGCAAAATAAACTAGCTTGGTAAGAGATGGGGAGGTTTCAATCTGTTGGCAAGAAATCAAAGTTTACTTCCTTTCTTTGTTTAAAACACTTGATCCACTATTCTCTGTAAAAGGCACTTGGAAAATTCTGAACGCATTATCCATTTATTTATTCCTTCCCCTGCCTAGAACTGGTGAAAAAGGAGTCTGCAGTTAAGACTGAATTTCTATGAGTTCATATGCAATTTTAGTTCTTACAGTCAGCAGGCCCTAGATCAGCTCGAATTGAGTTAGTGGCCTTTCCCCTATCATCTTGCTGTCACCACATTTCCAATCACACACAAAGAATATAATGTTTTGATTCCTCTCTTACGCAGAGGATGAACTGCTGGTTCTCTGGTACAATTAGACAATTCAGAGATTATTTTGAGAAGCATGTAACATGTCTTTGCTTTGCCATTTACTATAGAGGAGGTTTTCTATTTCATGATAATTTATAGATTCACAACTGCATCTGTAGTGCAGTTGTACAGCTGTAGTTGTATAATTAAAATAATTCAGAACAGTCCACATTTACATTTTATTATTTTTCTAAATGTTAAGACTTCCTAGGAATACAAAATTCCTAAAAGCAGTGATAAGATTGTTGCTTTTACTATTAAAAAAAAAAAACACGGACCTAAACAGATCTGAGTATCTACATGTATGCAGTCTGCAACAGTCTGCAGATATAATTTGTAGACCTGGGCATTAAAGTGAAATAAAGAACTGGTGTGAGCTAAAACCAACTCCTTTTTTTTCCTGTTGCTAATAAAAACACTCCTGATTGATAAATTGATAAGTTTCAATATATCCCTTTTATATTTTCTACCATGTTGACCTAAAACTTAATTGTGATCTCTCATTACATTCTTCAAGGCAGCTGTTCTTACCAGCTCAGTTGTAGTTTTATAGAAAAAATGGTCCCTCATCTGTCCCTAATAATGCATCAATATATCAGTCCTAAGGGAAATAGTATACAAATCAGTATAGAGGGAGGAAATAAATATATTGAAAAGAACAAAAAGAAAATTTGCCAGTATTAATCAGAATAAATTTCTTCCTCTGAGTGTTTTCAATACTGCTTCATATATGATTCTTGTATAATTAGGATATAATAAAGCCAACTTACAAAGCACTGTATTTGAATTTACTATTCTGTGAAATGCGTTTATGAGCTCAACAGACTGTTTCCTCCTGTTGTTCATAATATCCTGTTGCTAGTATGTTTTGTCAAGAGAAGCACAATTTTTTCTGACTTGTTTGAAATTCAAATATCTGCAGCTTACTACAAAAAAAAAAGTTAAATTTTTTAACTTAAAAAAGTTAATGTTTGGTGCTTCCTGATAATCATGATGTTACCACTATTACTTACGAGTTGAATTCTTTCATACAAGGAAATGCACAAGCAGGAATGCTTTAGTGGCTCCCTGTTTGGTTTGTTGCAGACATTATCTCATTGCTTGCACTCTGACCATTTCTTTCCCTTCCTATCAAGGTAAAGCTCTACTGACGTCTGATTTAGCCAAGCAGTTCCCTAACAGTTTGACTGAAACAACTCAATCCATAAAGCTGCAGGGCTTTTTCTTCATTTTCTTTTTCCCCATTTCGCTATCGCTAAAGCTCCTACTGACTTGCACCCTGACAACATCAGAAGCAGACATGAGTCCCCCAAATACCGCTGTGGCCATGCACTCTGCTCTCCTCTTCCTTAGAGGCTCAGGATATGGGAACAACTTATCTGTAGTTCCAGCAGCGCAGCTCCATAGGCTGTCATGTAACTAAATGCTGCAGGCTGCCAGTGTATTTAAAAGAAAGTTTTCATTATTGTTCCAAAGGCGTTTGGTCTCACTATTACATACTTCTGAAGGAGTGTTTGCTGACAAGATTGTTTAACAACGAATGTGTTGTTACTTGCAGCAGACCTTTTACTCCAGTGATTCAATAGTCACGAGACATGTCTAGCACATCCTCTGTCATGTTTGCATGCAGTCCTGCAAAGCAAACATAACTGAACATTCATTTTCAATAGCTGTTTTTTTTAACTGTTACTCTACTATTGTTAAATGAGCTACAAGTTATGACATCTGATATATCTGTGGTCATCCCTTTGACATTCTTTATAAAAACATGAATCACAGAAATACTCATCATGAGGAATTCCCATCATAAGGATGTGCATTCGGCGTGTGATTCAGCCTTGTTTTATCTTCCCATTCTGTGAAATGCAGCTTGATTGAATCATATAGGCCAACAGGCGAGTTTACTAGGAAAGAAATCTGATAAAATATACATTAAAATTAGTTATGTTTAGCTTGTAGTAATGCTTGTGTACTGAAGAAAAATGAAAACCATCATTCTCCATAAGCCCTTCTACCAAACACTGTAATAGCTCTATGTTGGTGTAATTGGAAAACAAAAGACCTAAAAAAAATTGGCCTACTAGCAGTGCTCAGATCATCATATCCGTATCATCACAGATAAACAGACAAAACAGGACAAAATAACTAATTGTGTTAAACTGTTTGTGCTTGTACTTGGTCAGGGAAAAAGGGAGGAATTAACTGCTGCAATTGCCCCAAAGTTATCAGAGGAAAAGCAGAGAACTAACATACCCAGAAGTCCTTTCAAAGAAGTTCATATTTTTTTCTCATGCCTTCCTCCCCCCTTCCCTGCTCAATCCCCCTCAAAGCCTTTCAGCGTTTGGAGTAAGGTAACTGCTGCTGACAGCTATTCTTTGACACCACTTGTCTGCCCAAGCTATAGAATTAACATTAAGCTCCCCTGAATGGTAAAGTGGCTTCATTCAAACGTCACCTTTTGACAGTGCAAGGAGAGGACACAGATGTGGAGATAAATGCAAGAACAATAAACCACTGCACATAGAGGAAGAGAACTCAGGAGAATGATGAGAACGGTTCTACACACCCAGTCACCAGCTGTTTACACTTTTCCCATGGATTCTGGTATTTGCCTTGCAAGAGACAGTGACACCCTCTGCGTTCTTGCTCTTCACCCCTTCCAGGTCAGAGATGCCTAACAGACCTCTGCTCCCATGCGCACGGAGTGTTTATTTGCACTTCTGCAAGTGCCAAGGGCTAACCAGGAAGAACTTTTTATTAGCTCTGCTTGGCTTCAGGAAAATGCAAAACAGTGATTTCCCAAGAAATGTTCATCTTTTTGTCTTACTACTTTTAAAATGAGATACTATGTCTAGAATTATTTGCTGTTATAATGCAAAGCCTAATTATATTTTTTAAAGTATGTTTAATTGAATTTGTTTCAGTTTATACCCATGCATTTTGTTTAATGTGTCTAGGAAGGACTCCCTATGGTTGTCATATGCAATCCTTCAAATAGACTACCTAAGCAGAAAAATCACAAGTGGTCATCACATTTTAAGTTGGAAGTATATTTCTAATATAAAAAGTTGGTAATTTGTGATATCCATAGATTTGAAAATTGATGCTTTATCATTTGAATATGATAACATTAAGTTATCTATCAAAATCTAACAACATCGAAGGATCTTCAGCAATTCTGTGGTGATTATGATAACATTAAGTTATCATATGTTAATTTAAATTATCTTTTATGGAAAAGCCAAGCCTCTATGCATAATTTAAGACCAGGAATATTTTATATATTTCATTAAAAGCAGTGAAAGTAGTAATAATCTCAATATAGTACTACAAACTTTTTATTTTTAAGAAGTAGTGTTGATATTAAAACTATATAAAACCATGCAATATTTATAGCTATATTGCATAATTACATGTTCCTGCCCTATTTGGATATCTCATCTAAGTTCCATTTTGCTTTCTGCGCTGACATTTGTTTATGATTAACGAAATTACTAAATCTCCAGGATCTCTAAATCTCTAAACCTCAAGAATTAGATTTGCTAAGAGGCTCTTGACTTCATATGAAGCCAATACCTGAGGCTAATAGAGAGCATGGAAACAGAAAGGTGAACTGCTTGTGAACAATGAGTTTATAGACTAACTGAGCCTTTGCAATGATATGACTCATGGTGCACAGCTAAGGCTTTACTGCTTCTGATAAATAATCCTTATGGACTACGAATTTGTTATGTTAAAACTAATACTCAATTCACTTCTTGGGGCTCAGTGAGATCAGTGCGCTAAAGGTAAAGATAATGGGGAGAGCGGCAAAGAAAATTTAGACTTGAAAGGAAAGCTTTTCTCTCTGGGCCAGCAGCCTTTCTTCAATGTTGCCTAAGGTACTTTAAATGATGCTCTTACAAGAAAAGATTTCAAGTCATTAAGAATCTCACATTTCAGTTTCAGCTTACTTCACTTTGTTAAAATAATAAAGTACTTCTAATATCAATACTATAAGTAAAACAGAGCAGGAAAGACAGCACCATTTCCCCTACAAAGTATTGTAAGGACAATCACTGCAGGGTGGCAAGGTACTCTGTAGCCTTTCACAGATGGCATTTAATGCAATAGAACTCACAATTTACTTTTTTAGATTAGATTAACACTTGAATGTATCTTATCTGCCTTAAAAAGAGGTAGGCAAGTGAGGCACCACAAAGCTGGCAATGGGGGAACTAGCAAAACAGCTTAAAGGAAGAAAGAGCTGTTTCAAGTTTTTTTTTTTTTTGCCCCAGGCACTTAAGTATCCTACAGCCACAGGATTATTCTCCTCCCACAACTTCATCCCTCATTTTCCATTATTAACATCCATCGACTTAATTGAAACTTTTGAGCAAGGCCCTGATCTTGCATACTTACACATGCATTTAATTTTACTCACGTGAGTAGTAAAAAGTAGTAGATTCAACAGGACAATTCAACATAGGTATAAACCTTTTAGGATTCCTGGCTCTGTTTCTTTTAGGCAAAGCAAGATGTTAAAAAAATGTAACAAGGAGCTTGACAGGAAGAGGAAAAGATCCAAGAATTTCACAGATTCCTTAAAAGAAGTTGAAGTTTTGAAGACGCGTTAAAAAATGCTAACAGAAACACATCTATAACCTTTGCTCTGCTCTATCTGTCTCTTCATAGTGGAAATACAAGTTGTCCATATCTCTGAAATAGAGAATTTCAGAAAGTTAAAATCAATAGTGTCAAACTAATACATTTTCCCTCTGTAACGCACTTTTCCAGACTGTGCATTATGAGAATCAGACTACTAGTGTGCTGCTGCTGAATGATTCACTATGAACTTAATAGTTCATAACAGATCACTTGTATACATCTCACTGGGGTTTATTAACACTGTAATGTTTCTAAAAGTAAATAAAATAATTTTATTGCACATATTGTATCTCATTAAGCTCACATCTCAGAGCCGTTTCACAGTCCTACTTTACGGCTCTGGAGGTTTTGTGAAATGGCACTTCCGTGGATTTGAAAAATACACCAAATTTAAAACATAAATTCGATGCTGCTAACTCTCGTGGGCTTCTGCTTGTTCTAAGTTTTTTTTGCTGACATAGATACATAATAAAATTTTATATCTGGGATGCTGAAATTATTAAATATGTTAGTCTAACACCACTCTCTGAGAGCTCTGACAGATGGAAGCAAAGAGAAGCAAAACCACTGGATGTTAACAGCAGAACTTGCTAATTCTTAGATGAAATGACGTGACTGCCTTTCTTCTCAACCTCCTTTGCTTTTCACAATAATCCTTCTCAACATATTAAAAGCCATAACTTTTAGAACTGTTTGATAAAAAGCCTCCCCTCAAAATGTGCACAATTATATGCTCATAACAACTCACTAACCAAACTACCCACTAATCCTAAGTAACACTCTCTTTCACTTGAAAGTTGAGTGTATAAGCAACTGGAAAGGCAAATTTAAAAGGAAAAAAAAAGGAAGTTCTTCTTCTGCTTAATCATCTTTATACAAAAATAAAGAACAATACAATGTGTTATTTAGTTGTCATTAAATCATCTAAAATATTTAAAACTAAAGACCGTTTAACTACTTCAACATTTGAAATGTGCTGTGAGATTACCAATAATCACTAAAGTTATATGCTGATCAAGACAGATGTGACTGTAGATGACTGTTATCTTCTGTTCCTCTTTTGAAACAAGTGTAGGACTTCCACTCTGATGTCTATTTAAACAATTTGAGTTCAGTCAGAGTTCTGCTCTATGAAAAACAGGCCACAGAGAGCACTTTCAACTTCCACTTCGGCCAAAGGGAATTATGTACATGAGAGTAGTAAGCATCCAGAATTAGCTTTAACAGTTCTTGCAAACTACTAACATGTATTCTCTTCTTGACAGATAATCAGCAGGATACATCTGAGGAGTAAACACTGCAGCAACAGCAAGGCAGAAATGTTTTTGATTAATTCAATTTAGATTAGCAAACACTTGAAAACTCAAACAAAAATATCAAACATTGTGTAAGACTCGATGAATTATCTCAGGATTAAGGTATTAATTTACATACATAGCCTTTCAACCGTTACATCACTTAATCGTGTAAAGTATTTAATATTTGTGACTACTGAATTAACATTTTATTTACACTGAAATGCATTCTTTGTAAAAAGCCGGTTTCAAGCTTTTTAGTCTATATCTAGTTTAACTTAAACTACACTAATCACAAAATACACAAACATTATCAGGAAATGTGATAAAAGGTTGAAATCCATTGTTAAAAAGAATGTGTATTCATACAGAAACATATTCTATGTGTACAGTGTTATGACTTAAAAATACACTTAGTAAGAATAAATAAATACTTTATTCAATGTAATTGGTGCATTTTTATCCTCACTCTAATAAAGTCAACTTTGAAAAGAACCAGATCCTGTCAGTCCTATTTCCTAGTGTTCTGTAAAGCCTTTTACATTTTAAAGCAATTTGAATATATTATTATCTAACCCTCCAAAAACTAACAGAAATTGGCTAACCAACGAGATTCCAAATTTGATGTAAAATATGAAGTCCATTGTCTGACTGAGAATATTACTTAAAATTAAAAAATATATATACTGCTGGATACTGTAGAACAAAGATGAAACATCAGTAGAAATAACAAGAAAATAGAAAGAAAACCAAGAAATGATTGTATTCAAAATGGTAGAGTCAGTCTTTCAAAAAGGATTGCCTCTTCACACCCCTACTGCTGTTGTATTTCTGAATTTTTATCATTCTAAGTTTTTTAGAGACACGATTCTTCATTTTGTTCAGTTTCCAATAAAACATCAATAAAATATTATATCCTTTGCTAGGAGAAAGGAAAATAATACAGTCTATCCAGCTTGTGGTCCTACATACCCTGTGAAGGCCATATTACATTGATTGTTTCTTCTTAAACAGACAAACTGACCTTCTGAGACAGTGTAAAAATATGGAAAGTTCTGGGATAGTTTCTACTCTTTTTCCTAAAGACGTGGCATTTACAACAACAAACAAACTCCTGACTTAGCTTCACCTCCATTTGCGTATCCCCCAGAATCTACTCTGTTGGGATCATTCAGTTCTTCAAATAGTCCCGTTTCAATAATTTCTTCCTGCCAGGGTATAGAGACAGCTCCTGTTGCAAACTTTTTGAAGAACTTCTTATCTTTATCATCAAACTCAATTCCTCGCACTTCAGAGAAGTCAGCAATGTCTGCAAGATCTTTGGCATAGACAACAGATGGATCTGGCACAAATGGAGGGTCAATGAGGTTTGCCTCTAGCCTATGGAAATTTATTGTCTTGAAGAAACTATGTTTTCTTGGGTCATCATCTTCATTTCTGCAAAAAAGCAAATGAGTGTTAATAAGTATGATGTTCTACTCTCAAATCGTTTCAAGTGTCTCGATGTTGTATGCATTAGAGTATTTAAAATTAAGGATATGTATATACTGCATAACGTAATGCCAGAGATCTCTTGTGTATTCAAAGAATGCTGCATTGTACAATATAAGCGTAGCTGTGAAGCAGAAAACATCCTGATCCCATTATTCATTACACTACTTCTCAGGGTAAATTAGTCTGGGCAAGGTGCTATGCAAGAATTGTAGTACTGCTACTGGCACGGCACTACATGAGATACTCATGCCTAAAAGTATGCTTTAACTAGAACTGAAGATATAGCAGGAAGGTTAGTTAGGTGTGTGTAGGGATATTGGATTTACTGTCAACCAGGAACGTCCAATTAGTTCGTTGTATTTTAGCTAGGATAAGAATATTTAGTAAATTCTAGACTGGAGTATAATGGGGTATAATCTTAGGACTGGCTCTGAAGAAAAACAGCTTAAACAGGAAACTGGTGACGATTTACGTTTGTGGGTTTTACCTTAATTCAATGCAACTTTCACATTTACATTATAAAAGTATTTTGCAAAACCCAGTATGTAGCTCTAATACACTCCTAGACTAAGTCAGTTCATAACCAAATAAGTACTTTTGTAAGTATAGAAAACCTTTAAGCAAGATATGCACAAATTATGACATTAGAAAAATGTCATATTCCTTAGATAATATGGTTGAAACTCAAAAATAAAATCCAGGAAAGACTAAAACCATTGTAAATACATATTTTAACTACATTTTGACAAGAATAACTGCAGTCCATAGACAGAAAAAAAATAAGGTCCTCTTTTGTTGAAATAAAAACAGCGAATTGTTTTGTTGTAGACCCACAGTAAGACCTGTAGGATATTGTGGTAAGCACAATCTAAGTCTCAAATGTTTACTCATCAAAGTATACAGACCAACAATCCTAACTTTTGAAATGGGTCTTGTCCTGTAATGTTCCTGCAGCGCCAATGCATGTGAGGTTTGAGTTTTGAATTCTAGTGGAAGGAGGCGCATCAGGGAGGACTAATGTATTTTTGCACCCATACATCCTTTTTCATGCATTTATGAGTGAACTTGGTCTTGAAAATGGGCACATGGGAAAGAGATGTATTTGCTTTTTTGACCTCAGTAAATGGTAGCTGTTAACTTCTTCCTATTTGCTTCTCCAGTTTCCTTACAAGATCACACAGCCAGTGAAGAGTAAGGCTTCATATTTCTAGAACATCATGGCATGTTCTAGGGATAAAATAGAATGCAAAACTTTTCAAGGCTACTCATCTTTGCAAATGCACAGAAGCACCATATAGAAGTAGTCTTAAGGACCTAGATCCAGAATGGACTGCTGCAGTGTTTCTCCTCGTGGATTTTCTGACGCCATCAGGAATAGGAAGATTTAAACCCACAGAGCTACAGGGACGCCATCTGCTGGAACCAACCGAGCCGTCTTCCAACTACCCGCACACGCACCCGTAGGGGCTCTTCCTGTGCGAGCTTTACACTTACATAACTTTATCAGAAAGCGCAAACAAACTTGTCCAAATCCTGCCAAGTTTATATTCCTCCATAGCAATTTCCCTAATCAGTAGAGACGAGCTGGACAAGTATGTGAAATCCTAAAAAAACTAGTGTGGAGAAAATAGGGTTAAATCTTTCCTGAATTAGCTAATTTCATTAAGTCTTGAATATGAGATGTGTAGTCTTTTAAAAGGTCAGGTGAACAAATTAAAGCTGTCCTTGATCAGCTTTAACTTATGCAACAGGCACTTATGTAGATAACGCAAGGTCTTGCTGTCCTTAGTAGAATTACAGCGCTAATCTTTACAAAAGGATGAGCTGTCCGGAATAGTATCTCCCTGTTTAAGAGGTACATACGTCCAGGCATGGTATACATCCTTCTTCCTTTACTAAGTACCACACATAAAGGCAAGAAACAGGACTTTCTCGTTATGAATTCCATTATGATCTCCCCCTCAAAAATAGCATGTATCAAAGGGCAGGACTATATTCCTTGCACTACCATCTATCAATAACATATGGCACGTGCGCTGTTTCCGCTCACGTCTGCGTCAGACTGATGACACTCTAGCTATTCTAGCTGTAGTTCTGCTTGTGAGATGAGGGAGATCTTTAGTGAAAAGAAATGAGATCCTTACTCAAGTGTCTCCCAGAATGTCACCAGGCAAGAACATCAACAAGTACAGAGAAAGAACATTTTAAAATACTTAAGCAGAAGAGAATTGAAAATATCTGTGTAAGTCACTCAAACCTCTAAATTTCAATTTCCCTAACTCTAAGGTCTGTTTATTTCACAAAATGCTATAAGAGGAAATGTTTGAAAAGCATGTTCACTTGGAAGGTAGAATTTGCTAAATGTTTTTGGATTAAATTTACTTTCAAATACGCTTTAGAAATGTATTAAAATAATACATACTTAGTATCAAACAATCTAACTGCAATGCAAAAAATTTTTGGGGGGAAATCTTGCAGAATTTGCAGGAAAATTCATGAGACCCCAAAACTATCTATCTGCATTAAACACTAAGATAATGAGAATATAGATATTAGTAGTGTATTATCTCTAATTGTTTAATTGGCTAAGTGCATGACCAACATTTTGCAAGACTGTTCCAAGTTGTCATGCAATAAAAATGTAGAAGATTACCTGTACATTTCTGCTAAGTTCCCTGTGCCTATTTCACCTTCAGATTGGAGAAGCATCTGAAATTTATGTATGAATAAAATGATGGAGCAGTGTCAAGTCAATCACTACCAATTTCTTATTCATTTATTATATTTTGATTATATTTTCTATATTTTTTCACATTGCAAAGTACACCTTTATTTTCTCTGATTATAAATGCACTAAATAATGCACACATATTAGAGGATGAGAGGTTTTACACTTAAAATATTATATTTCTTACAGTACTTATAGCCTTCTAAATTTCTTATTATCTAACAGTTACTTGAAATTGCTAAGTAAGGGACATATCCAGCTGTCTTCACTAACCCAAAGCCACCACTGATGTCCCAAAAAAGGTTTTCCTTCATAAGAATGTATCCAATATTCTTTGTTTCCTCCCTTTGCTCCCTGGGATGAGTCAGGAAAAACAGGGACCTCTACAAGATTATTTCAAAGCACTTTATCAAACAGGAATGGTTAAGGTCTCTTCAGTAAGAAGTCAGTGATGCAGCCCTGGAGTTAGATATCTGCAGAGCAGAAAATCCATAATGCAGATCTGAATTTCTGCCAGCACCATTCTAGCTAGTTAGTGATCCAGCCAAAGACCATGCACTCTGCATTCAGTCAGCATTAGCCAAGATGCAGGTATTTACTTGAATAGCCTTTATTTTTAGGAAAGAAAACACAAGAGATAATGGGCTGCTCCCCTCTCCCAGAAGGCAAGGAGTCTAACCCCCTAGAACACCATGTTATGGGGAGTGAGGATGGACAACTGAATTACTGGAACACTTATTTCTTTATGATCACAAAAAATACCATTTCTCTCTTCCTGGAAGTGAAAGAAGACTCAGTACTATGTATACAGTCAATATCTAAATTTTTCCTTTTTAAAACAACAATTGCAGCATTAGTCTATTTTTAACTGAGTTTGGGAAGTAAGGCATACCTGCTTCCTAAACGGTCCTCTGCTTTCTTAGCCAAAAACAGACGGCAAATATCTTTTGCTTCCTCTGTGAAGTTGGCATGTTGAAAATTCACCTCATCTTCCAGAGTTCTTCTTTTAACCTCATCCTTACCAACCTTTTCTTTGAAATCCTTGAATGGTGTTCGCCCAGCAACCATCTCATAAATACTACATCCCATCGCAAACCAGTCCACTGGATAGCCGTAGTTTTCTTCCTTCAGGATTTCAGGAGCCATATAGCCATTTGTTCCAGCCTGTTAAAAGCATACAACCAGATTTATTATGCAAAGTTAATATTGTATGCAATTAAACAGAGTAGTTTTCAGTTCATCCAAAATATTAGTAATACAATTGATATATTTTATATCTACAAATTCTCCATAACATACAGGTGTATTGTGCAATATGCTTTAACACATGGATTATTTCTGCCTTTAAACAGCATGTGTAAAAACTTCAAATGTTCTTCAGAGGTGAAACGTCTGGATGATTTCTGCCTAAAAATATATATTTTTTTCAAATTTATCTTTATTTTCTTGAGAATATCATAGAATCACAGAATCTTTCATATTATAATTTTTCCTTTGTGTTAAAGATAGCATTGTTAGTTTTGTCTTCTAAACACAACTTTGTAATCACTTTGAAAAATAACAGTTAAAAAAAAAAGACAAAAATCAGACATCCATTCCCTCCCCCTCCATCGAATTGGAACTTGGGTCCAGCGGGAACTTGGGAACAGCGGGTTTTGCTGCCAAGGGAGAAAGTTCTCATCATGCTGGTAGCTGAGCCACATTCGGAAATTCTCACCCGCACTCCCCGCTGGTTTCTGGAAGAAGCTATTACCATCAAGGGCCAAGGAAAACTCTTTAAAACCATTGTAAGGAAGTAAAACAGTGAAAATCATCGTTAGTAAATGGCTTATTTCTTCACAACAATAGTTAAAAGCAAAGCAAGCTCTTTACCTACAGCTTCCAGTCTTCTAAACAAAACTTTTGAAATGTTCTTACAATTTAGTGTTTGTAAAACAAGAAATTATACTTCAGATCTTTTTTTAATTCAAAAATAAATCTGAAAGAGTATCGATATTTGCCCTCTTTGTCATCTTGCAACTTCCGTAAGCCATTACGGCAGCAAGACAACTTCATGGTACCATCTTGAACATGCAAACAGGTGAAAGAACTAGGGAGTTAACACTCTAACACTCTAACTACCTAAAACAAAGTTCTTTGAATAACAAATAATAATAAATATAACACAAATAGACCCTCTCCAGAAGAAGAGACCATTTTCAGGGATGAAAATTTGTCTGTTTCCATCCAAGACCAGGCCTTGACTATTCCCAGCTGGAGCACAAACAATATTCAAGGTAGCTTCTGCTGCCTCTCTACTAGGTTATCTGTGAGAAAAGAAAGGATTTCAATGTCTCTATATAATTTTGCTGCACTGTCTTATTATCGATGGTGTGAGATTTCAGTCAACACAACCTACCATATCTGATACTGTATTTTATCCTATCATATATTTACCAGATTTAGTTAGCATTGCTAACTATGTCAGAAGTTACTTGAACTTTTTTAATATCTTCCCGAAATTTGAAACTGTCAAATTACTAGTATTACTATTTTAAAGGAAAACAGGATGCAAAATCCTCAGATGTATTCAATATAGTCACCACTATCATTACCAAAACACAAGTAATTGCTAAGAGATTTGCTTTGAAGAAAACAGAGATAGAAAGAGGGAACAAAGACTAGAGTTTATATGAGGAAACTACACTTGCAGAAAGCAATGCTCAACAGATGATCTTTAGGTTATGAGTTGGGTACTCATACAACTTTTGCAACTTTGGCAGAGTATTTCAGAGTCAGGTCTTATTATAAATTTCAGCTCATGTCACATACTCTACTGTAAAGAAAAAAGTGCACAAGGCAATATGTTAACATCAACTACAATATAAGTCTAAATACCGTTTTCAAAAATAAATGGGCAAATAAATAGTACATAAAAAGAGGCAGAAAATTAAATCCACTTTGTTTTTTCAATTTTGTAATTTTTTACTTTTAGGGATACAAAGCCAATCATCCATTTGGCTGAAAAATAAATGAGCAGAACCAAAATACCAGCCAGCTAGACAATAAAGGAAGGGTTTGAAGCTAACTCTCCCCTGCTCGCCATGCCCACAGAAGCTGCTCAGTGCAGGGAAACCACATGGGCAGGGCAGCAGCTGACACCATTCCTCAGGCAACTTGTACTGTTTGCACTGAGTTTATCTGAGAAGTTAATGTTGAGGAGTAACCAGATGGTACTATATTTTTATTATTATTACTTGTCTACTCAGGTAGGGAGATGAGCATTCAAATGTGGACCCCTGAACTCAGATCCATCTGGTTGCAGATGATCTTGAAACTGGAAAGAGAGAGAGGAAGGGCTGAAAGCAGTTGATGCAGAAGAATGGGTATAGAGCTCCTCTAGATTAGTGAACAGGAACACTAAAAAGGCTTCTGGAATATATATACACATTATATATATTTCTTTCTCTGGGAAGCAATAAACATTCTTAGTTTTACTGAGGCAGAAGATGAAGCTAACTGGGGCACTAATAGCTTGCAAAAGTGATGAGTCATATCAGAATGTATCCCGACAGCCCAGACTGCACCTACTGATAAGACCCTACTTTACTGCAATTTAGCCTCATCAGACAGTGAATCAGGCTGGATAAATCCGACACGGCTAAGACAGAACAGCAGTGTGCGGTCATGACTGTCTCAGGGCAGTTCCTGTCAGCAATGCCTCTCCTCTTCCACTTGCCTTCCTTCTTCCATAGAACAAATGGTTTTGTAGAGAAACCACAAAAATAAGTAAATAAATAAAAGTTGTTGCAAATAACCGCAACCTATTTCCTGTGCATTTCCCACACAAGTGCCGGCAAGTCCCTCCATACAGACAGCTCGGCACTGGTGTGATTCCTTCACTTCCCAGGGCCGGAGAAAGCAAGGTCACAAACGCAGACTGAGAAGAGTTGCGTAACAACAGTCTTATAGGAAGTAGAGCTGGATTAACAAATGCTTCCCTTCAGATTTCAGTGAAAGACTGTGGTGGAGTTTGAAGACAAATTAAATTTTAAAATTCTAAACTAGCAGTATGGAAATCTTTTGAGCTGTTTTTGAACTGATTCAAATCAATGTGACAGAAGTCTTAAAAGATTTATTGTTCTTTGATAGATGAAACCCCTCTAGTTCAGGGTTTAACAAGAGCAGCTGGTTTTCTCATGAAATTTCCGAGATCTAAACTGTAAAGAAATCCCTCTAATTTCTGGCTATTTCTTACAATTTGGAATTAAGGAGCAAGTTGATAAACAGGAATCCAAATTTAATCTTACAACCCCTGACACTCAAAAAACAATTAAAGGCTGTCATTTTCTATTGGAAAAAAAGGGTCTTCCCAAATGGTCAACAGTACTGCTTAATCTGATAAGTGGGAGGAAGAAATACATAAATGCCTCTGCCATTTTTGTCAAAACTGAAATTGGAAGATAGGAAAACTTAAATTTTAGACGTACTCACCTAATTCTAACTATTTGATAATTTGGTAAAATATTTTATTTGGAAAGAAAGATGATAAAGCCATTTAAGTACTTAAAATTTAAGCAGCAGCAAAGTCAAAAAAGTAGAAAGCAGTACTAAGATGCAAAGGTCTATCTGGGATTATAAGGAAAAAGAGCTGCTCAGCACCTGGAACATGTAGAACATATATCTTTCAAGTGAAGGGTGAATTATAGCTTTGGGGAGTAGATAATGTTGGAGAGAAGCTAAAATCTGTCATCCCTACACTAGTCATTATGGAGAACAACACATCAAAAATGAGAACAACTTTCAACAGAGAAAAGAGATCCTGCAGCAACATGAAAGACAACCCTCAATGACTCAGGAGAGCTTTACTTAAGCAGATAAAACAGATATATGTTCCCAGACTACTGAAATGAGTTTTTGAAGTTCTCACTAGAGGTAATAGAATTTGAGTGGCTAAAAACAGTAAAAACAGGTTGAGAACATAGCCACTGATTCCCAAAGGAAAGTCAGAAAAAAAACAGTTCAGCTATTCTTAGCAGGTCAAAGAGTAAATAGGGGTACTGAAAATTACATTAAAACATAAAAAAGGGAAATAGGTAGGAAGCAAAGGGACTAAAAGTTATCACACATACACACACAAAAAAGATAAATGTATAGTTTTTGAGAAGTCTATTTGCCATGGACTGTTATTAAACACGTAATTCAGTGAGAATTATCTGACATCTCTCACAGTGTGGAAACTCTGAGTATGGATTGCTGCCATTTTTCTCACCTGAAATATTATTGTGTATTAAGTAAGTAGCACTTTTTACACTAGATCTTATTTTACGGGGATATGGGAAAAATAAAAACATATCAAGAAAGTTCAATACCCTGGCTGGCAAATCTGCACAATTCAAATGTGCCTTAGTTTTGCCTGAGACTAAGGCTAGGGAGATTTATTTCCTCTTTCCTGCAAGACTCTTGGTAAGATTCAGGACCATTTGTACGTGTGCCATTGACTGCTCCAGTGATCTTAGAGACATCTAAATAGGTGTAATTACCCCTTCACTGACCCCAACATGGCGGTGTGCAAAGTGACACAATAAAACACTATCATGAGGGAGCTGTAGGATGTTGCATTACCCCAGCGTCTCCACAGAAGGCAGAACCCATGTCCTTGCAGAAGCACCCAGCTTTCTGGTATGCAGTCAGTGCAACACTGCCAGCTTTTCATTGCTCATCTGATATCGTATCTTTCATGATGGTGAAGAAAGTGCCTTATTTGCATATACTGTTCAAAATACAAAAATACAAATTAAATTCTAGTAATTTTTACTTGACTTTTTTTTGGTTTTTTTTTGGTAAAGGGTTAAAGGATCTATTTCTCCTCTTACTTTCATATTTTAAGAGGAACACAAAACATAATTTTTCCATAAACATCTAAAATACAATGACCAAATGTTGTCTTTGGATACATTAGTGAAGAACTGCTGTTAAGTGGAATTACTGCTTTGAATGCGGTTTGACAGGGCACACTAGAAATGATTCATCTGAATGCTTCTTCTCTGAAATGGGATTCTGTATAAATTTTTTAAAAGGCCACATAATTATAATCTTAATAAAACAAGAAGAGATCCAGAGAACCATTAAGTGCACTCAGTTCTCTGTGCAGTCAAAGGTATTGGCACACTATTAAAACTTTCAGCAGAATGCAGCCCATAATTTTAACCACGTTCACACATCCTATTCGGATTACTGTCCTGACAAGGGAAAAGTACTTTGAACAGCATAGCATCTCAGCTTCTAATAAATACAGTGGAGAAAGAAGTAGAACTGTCTACATTTTTTATCAGCACAGATAGTGACAAACAGGGAGAAATGGGATTTAGATCTCTCTACCTCTTCCCACAGATCTCTGCAAAACATACTAAACTGATACCACAAACTAAACAGTAAAGCAAACCAGAATGTCTATCTTTTGTTTGCCATGGCACAAGAACTGTTGAACAGAGAAGAAAACAAGCTGAGTTTAGCTCCATCAGCTGTTTCCTGGGGCTCAGTCCTTCCTTCCTCCAAGGGGTGCCACCGACTGCTTTGTTCTCTTTCCCAGCTGCTCCTCTGCTCCTTCAGCAATGGCCTTAATAGACCCTGGAGGAATGCAGAAACAGAGCATGGAAAAGTTTTCTCTACACACAAGTTAACAGGCCCTAGATGTAGGGAAGAACAACTGATCCTCCTCCAACATTTCAGCTATCAATCCTCATTTTTCTCCCAAGGGGCACTATGAATAGGAAGGCAGCAAAATTTAAATTTTTGACAGAGAATTACAGTTCTTCTACCAAATGATCAAACAGCAGTAAGAAAACAGCTGATCAAATGAACAAGCAAATGCTCTATAAAGAAGATAACACCAAACTTAACAAGCCCAAAGGAATGTTCTCTGTTGCACCTGTGAAAAGTCTCACACAACAGAGATGACAGCGTGTCACCATTGCTCAGCAAAAGCAACGTGTCACCTCTGCGATGCACTGCTGGGCTCCCATGCAGAGGCTTGTCCAGAGTTGCAGGAAAAGGTAATGCCAACATTGGTGCATGAATGTAGGAGTCCCCGAATCCGCATGCTTACATAAAACTCAAGACCAGAAGTTCTTTTCATTTTCAGATAAAGATGTAGTTTTAACACCAAAAGGTGTCTGCTTGAAAAAAAAATGTGTGTATACATATATATATATATGCAGATAAAAGCAAAAAAAGAGACATAAACATTTATGCTCCACTAGGGAAAAAAAAAGGATATAAAAATTGCCTCTGGGAATCAAAGCCAGTAACTGGAGCAGTAAAAACATACTTATTATTTATTTATTTTTTGTTTACAACTTCAGGCCTGAACATCAGTAATCATTGAGGCTGCCATTACAAGTCACACTTAGGCAAGAGAAAGTGACATTTGCAAGTGAAGGCTGCCTCTGTGCTTACTCATTGGAAGAAAAATAGACATGCTCTAGTATGTTTTTCTGTTCAGATTCATACCATATGGAAATTAAAGGGATAAATGACTTGAGGAAGAACAGTCCAGTAACTAGGCACTAATTATAACCTTGGAGACTACATCATTCACCTGCTTATTTTCTGCCAGATCATGCATAAATCACTCTGCTTTAGATATCCAGTGCAGAACTGGCTAACTTCCTTACCTTAGGGAGGTCTCATCAGAAAAAATGCATTTAGGACAGTGAAATGATCAGGCATTAAGGGACATACATATACAGGACATACAGAATGCTTGGTATAGAATCACAAACACCAAATTACAATCCAAGAATTACCAGGGTTTCTTTAGCCTTTCTGTAACAAAATCTTTTTAAATTTGTGAAAAGTTTCTCCCCTCTTAACTTCTTCCGACTACTTCCCATCTGTAATGTGGGAATAATAATGCTTCACTTCAGAGATGTTTATGGTTTTATTATTTAATGACTGTTGAATATTCCATTAGCAATATTCAGGAGAACATTATGATGCCATTCATAATAAATGCCAACCTAGATCACAGGGCATGAGCGGCTTGCTCAGAGAGGGGACAAAGAGAAAGCCAGTGTCCAGTGCAGGGGTGACTGACGGAGTGGGACTTCAGGGTGCACTGCGAAGGGCCATGGCTCCCAGTGTAGTAACAGGCTCTGTTGGGAAAGCAGCAGAAATGGTGTTGATGCCTGGATAGTAATTACTACAGAAATCTATAGGATCTCATCCAAGTTACCTTTTGGGATTAGGACTCATATTGAAAGTACAACTGCTTTACATGTAAGTAGAGGAGTAGAGTCTTGCATTAGATCAGAGAGTCACCTAGTCCCTTTTACTGTCCACACTGGCCAAAAACAGATGCAATGACCCTTGATGCTACATCTTAAAGGGAGACAATGGCTTTTTCCAGGCAGAAAAATATCATGTCTGTTTAGTGGCCTGTCCTGCGCAGCAAACTGTCTGGTTGAGGCACACTGACTACTCCTTCATCCTTTCTGCCATCCCCAAACTGCAGGAGGCAGAAAAGCAGCACCAAAATCTCTTTCCTTCTGGTGATAATGGCATTCATACTGAACAAGGTTTTCATTTTTAAACACATATAACTTAGGGATAAAAAACACAAAATACCTCTCATTAAGAGAGATAGCTGGTAACTTTATACCAGTTATCATTATCAGAATTTTTAAGATCCGAAGTCACACTGGTCAAAACGAATGAATTTTGAATGTCACACTTAAAAACACATAAACCGAATGCTGGTTTTGAACTTGTAAAGAAGCAGCAACAGCCACTGTGCTCCAGTTGTGAACAAATGAAGGGTTGTCACTATGAAAAGCATGAAGGAAGAACAGCTTTTTGCAGAATGTTAACAGAAGTGCAATGAAGTGACAACCACGGGTCAACTGTACAAATTGCTCAGTTATTTTTTATTTCACAAGTAAGAACCCTCCTCCCCACTTCTCAACTATCTTGAAATTAAGCTGCAAGTTTCAGGAATATCTAAATAGATTTTCTTATGTTTGCCTAAGAAATACAATCTTATAATAAACAAACATACAGGAGGGCAAAAGGACATTTTGAATAAGATTTTAACCAAAACATGTTTTTCCTATAAAAATATTATGATGTCCTTCAAACATATAAAACACAACACAGGAAAACTGTGAAGAAGCCCGAAACCTCTAAATATATGAATGTACTTTTATGAATATATTTACGTGGGTTTACTTTCTACAGTTATTATTACAATACTTAAAGCCTCTGGTTCACATGTGTCTGTGCAAAATTACTCCGTAATTTACATACAACAGTTGTGTAGTGCAAAAACTGTGGGAGGCAGAGAGATGGTACCAAATCATCTGTGCTCCCTTCTGCCTCATAAGGGCAGAAAGCTCTTCCTGAAATAATCAGCAAATCTGCATTGATTTCTGTAAAAGGCAATCAACCCCCACCCTACATTTGGATATAAGAAAGATAGGAGAGTCCTAAACAGAACTGTGAAAATCTGTCTCACTTTTCTTATAAGCATTCTCAGGAAATTAAGTATCGTTACTCACTGGGATACGAGCAGCAGCATTAGAGTCACATACATCAGGTAAACTTTTAGTTGTCTTAACAAGAACATTTTCTAGACCTTGCTGAGGAGCATTCTTTTTTTTTTCCCTCTTCTAAAGGTCTTTTTTTCCAAAATAAATTGAGATTTATAGTAATTATAGACAACTGATGTACAGCAGCCAAGTATTTCTCAAAAATAGTACCTGTAGTGACAGCACCTAAAGGACACCAAAACTATCCCTTCCATTACATCAGTATTATATCATCAACTGTATAATAATTCTTCTGCAACATAAATACACATTATTCTAAAATCTTATTAAAATCACCCATATAAGTTTCAAGAAACCTTTCCTCCTACACAGAAAATAACCTTTGGCTAGTGAGCAGTGCATAAACACTACAGGTTCACAGAAATATCACCAAAAACTTGCAAATGTCTAAAGCAGAAACTTGTTAACTAGCCTGCCACTAGTGCCATGTGACAATCTAGTCACATAACAAGATTTGTAAAGGGATTTATAGAGTCTCCTGCTGATGTATGGGTGGTATGTATTTATATATGAGATGCCAGCAGCTTTTTGATGCTTTGAAATTGAACAAATTACTTTTAAGGCTTATACACTCATGCAAAGTGTACAAAATCTTCAGAAGGTATGGAAACATTGTGTTTTCTGGCAATCTCTAGTGAAAAAAATAAATGAGGAAAATAATTCTACATATTACATACAACTCAACACTGAATAACAAATCATGTTTCTACTTCATAATATTTAGGAAAAAAAAAAAAGACAGTGAATATCTTGCTATCTCACAGCCAAAAAAAATTGTTAATGTTTTTCACCATCTGTGATATATTAAGAGGCATTTTCACAGCAGCATAGTTACAGCCAAAACACATGGAGATGAACATTTTCTAAGCAGGTGCCTACTCCAAATGTCTACTCCATATTTAGGTAGCTAAAGAAATAATCTAATTTAAAATAATATAATCATTAAGGCATTTTAGGGGGTTCTATAAATATTAAGCCTTCCCAAAAATCTGTGTAAACTGCAAGCAAATCCATTTGAATTTACCTTGCATCAAAAAATTAACTTTGTGTTTGTTTACAAAACAAAACAAAAAAAAGCAGAAAAGAACTAGTGTGCTGTAATTCTGTAGTTGTTATAATATTAATCTTGATTGGCTGAACCTGATTTCACAGAATCAGCTGTATACTCGTTCCCTGAGACATCTAGAACAAAATAATGAACAGAATTATATTAAAGGTATGTATTTAAGATTTCTAAAAAATCTCTGGGTACACTGCTGTACACTCAGCAGCAATTAGATCCTTGGATTTTTTATAAAATACTGATCAACTTTCTTAAGTACAAAAAAAACCCAAAACAAAACAAAACAAAAAATCTCTTGAATTTTTTTTCAGGATTAGGACTAGACAAATATTTAAAAGATTTCATTATTTTTCCCCGAGTTAACGTTATAAAAGAAGACTATAGAGAGAGGAATATATAAAAGTATACAGTGACTAAAATAATATTTTGTTTCTCTATAACTTGGTAAGAAAGTAAATAAAATCAGCATGAGTTTCTTACTAAAGCAAAAGGATGCAGCTAATGTAGCATTCAGTTTATCTGTTATAATAAGAAACTATATGCAGCATTGAAATCATTTAGAGTGTATTTTCTTCCCTCTGAAATATTACTTTAGCAAAAACAACGTATTCAACAGTTGATGTTACTGACATATCTATCATGAAAAATGAAAAAATCAAATAAAATGTTTGAACAAATCAGGCTCACAAGCTATCCTTATACAGCAGAAAGAAAAAGCATCAGCCATTTTCTTTTAATACTTTACTTCCAGAAAGACTGCTATATACGTATTTCTACCTACTTTTTGACTAATAGACTATCTTCCTTTTTCTTCATAAGACATGTGAGACTTTCTAAGTAAGATTTACCTGAACAGATAAAAATAAAAGATATTCATCACTGTAGCCATAAATCTGTAGTACCGAAAGTACCAGAGAGCTAAGTCATGGTTTTGTAACAATGAAATTAGCTAATTTCTTTGAGCAAGTGAATAATTTGTGAATATGACTGAAATAAGTTTCATATTTACGTAGTGTGCTGGAACAGTACGAGCATGATATTGAAGAATCAAGTTCAGACTTCTGAACTTCTGAAATCTGCAAACAGCTCTTTGATGTTAGGCATTTAAGGCATGCATATAGTAAAATCAGGTCTGGCCTGGAATAATGTATTTTCTGCTTCTGTTTGTAAAACTGCAATTATAAATGGTGACACTGAATTTAATATATCTCTCCTGAGACCACATATCTCTCTGGGTGACTCAAATTATACATATACAAATATTTTTCCTCAACACTTTAGAATACTAACAATTTGATACTCATACTCAAAAAACATGCTACGATATAAACTTTCTGGCAACTTTAACAGACGCAATGTATTTGATCAGTAAACAAAAAGTGATTTAACACCACCATTTTTAATTTATTACACAGGTAATCTTACGAGGTTTAATGCAATGAATTTTGTAAAGGTGCTTTAAGATTTTCCTATGCATCACATTACAAATAGTAGTAATATCTAGTCCTTATACAGTAGTTTCTAGCAGTAGGCTTCAAATTACCCAAATAGAGTCAGTTCATAGAAATGCAAAGTTTTGCTAGGAATAGTCGTTCACCTCACTTGCTCATACTTACGACACATAGTTCATATACACAAAGTTTGTTCCCACAGTAATATATAATTAAAGCAGATTAGTCTATTAAAAATGCATGTACCTATAATTTGAAAAATACAGTAAGGTTTATAGCTAATATATATGTATTCAAATGCCATCTTCATCAGTATTTCCATCTGAAATAACTGTAACAGAAACAATATTCTCATGGTATTCCTCTAAAATACAACACATTCTCATTTTATAATATTTTTTTCGTATTTAAGCGATATGATACATCTTTTCATGCAAACCTTATGACACTATCACAAATGAGGCTCAACCTGGGAAGACCACAGGTAGGGCTAAGGCACTGCACACTCCAATTCACGTGTCAAGAGCTCATGGGCCATCCTGCTCTTTCCTCCTATGCACATACACAGGCACGCACATTTTCCATCTGTCACTATGTCTGCAAACTTTTTCAAAAATTAATTTGCAGAGGGAGGGAAGGCTCACAGTCACTTATTGGGCAGCACTGTGAACAATACAAATAATGCCACTACTTTAAAAAATCTGGAAGAAATTTTATTCTTCTAGAATAAAAAAAAAGTAGGAGTCACACCTTTGACTGCCACCTGATATACAAAGAATTCATTGCTTAAATCCCTGACTAGGCACTAAACTCAAATCACAAGGATTCTTGTGTTAGCAACTCTACAATGCTTACATTCATTACATGTATTTTATTCTAAGAGAAAAATCAGGTCAACTTGATTGTTGTATTTCTCTGTAAGATGAGAAGTTGTTTTACTACATATAGCATCCAAAGAGTTAATTAAGCAAATCTTCTTACCACCTGTCTCTCAGAATGAAATGACCACCTAAGGTCTTTAGCAAAGAACAAATCCTGAGGAATTAAGTCTTGAACTCATACTGCATTAGAAATAGAACAGCTTCCCTTCCCACTGCCCGTGTTCAAACCACTTGTACTCACCCTCTGAGTGATGTTTTTTCCCTCTTTGACTTGCACTGCCAAGCCAAGATCAGACAGTCTGCAGTTACCGTTATCATCCAGAAGGACATTTTCTGGTTTCATGTCCCGGTACACGATCTTGATGGAATGCAGATGCAGAATCCCACAGGTGATCTGAGCTGAGTAAAAGATGATCCTGTTCATTTCCAAACCTCTCTCTCCAATATTGTAGATGTGGTATTTAAGATCCCCGCCATTCATGAGGCTCATGACAAGACACAGATGGCTTTTGCTCTCATAGGCATAAGCTAGGGTGACTATGAAAGGGCTGTTCACCTTCTCCAGAATTTCTTTCTCCAGCAGTGCCATCTTCTCTCCACCTTTCTTTTTCAACCTTTTCTTATCCAGTTTCTTGCAGGCATACATCTTGCCAGTATTTTTCACTTGGATGGCACAAACCTAGAGAAGGAATATGCAGAAGAAAAGGTAAAGAAATAATTTTACAGACGCAGACAGTAAAATCAAGAGCAGTAATAGGTATGAACTGAGGAAGCACTGATGCCTTTTAGCAGTTGCTGATGGTAAGAGAACAGATAAGAAAAAAGAAATATGATCTGTTTTGCTTCAGAACTGGTATATGATGGACCTGGTGCCAAAATACTTGAGGATTACATCAGTCCATTTGCACTAGTAAATAAAATGAACATGGACCCATTCTTTGGCCATGAGAGTAAGTAGCATATACAGCTTGTACCAGTACGGCTGAATGCTCCTCTCCCAAAACAAGGCATGTTCTTGTTGACAGATCCTGATCTGTGCTATTCCCTTAACTTAGAATGGTATGAGCTAGCACAAGCCAAAACTGTAGCAAGAAGCAGGCTAATAATTAGCTACATGAATAATCAATAAGCCTGTGTCCTATTTCTTTACTAGCACAGACAAAACATAAAATGCATGGAGAAGCTTTTTACTAATTGGCATTTGGAGTCTACCCAACCATATAGATGACAAAGTCTAATTTCTGTGAAATGGAGCAAGTTTTGCAAAATCTGAAATGATTTCTCAATTTGCTGCCAAATCCTTCTTTGCAAACCTGTCTGCTTGTCTTAGAAGGGGAGGGAAGACCAGCATCCTCAAAGGGACAGCTCTTACCTCTCCGAAGCCACCTTTGCCCAGAACTCGGAACTCATAGAAATATTTGTCAGTCACTGGCTGCTTCTCAAAAACTTTCCATTGGAGAAATTTGTCATAGAAGGGGCTGGCCTGGAAGTCCTGAAAGGGCTTGCCTTGAAGGAAGAGCTTGGTTTCCTCCTTGGCCAGCTGCACAACATTCTCATAGTCCTTCTCAGTGGCTGCCTGGCACTTGCTGGCCAAATCAGAACTCATGAAACTCAGATAGTTTTTGGCGCCCGTCTTAAGAAAGTTGGTCATCACCTTCTCCATGGTACTGCTCTTGATATTGTCCTCTGCCAACTCCCAGTTTGACACCTCATCCAGGAATTCCCTAGCTACCAAATGTTCAGGCACTGTCTCTAAGAAGTCTCTGAAGAACCTCTTGCCGATGGGCTGCTGCTCACAGATGCTCTCATAATCAACCACAATGGACTGTCTAGCGTCTTTACACTGGTCAACCTTAGGCAGCGAGAGGCTCTTACGTCTCTTTTGCATCTCCTTGGTGTCTCCATCTCCGCTCTTCCTGGCCTGCAGGTAGGCTGTGTTGGCAATCAGGTTGTCAAGCCCTCCCATATCACACATCTTGGCAAACTCTTGGGGTGGTAGAGCCCAGCTGAGACAAAATGAGAAAGGAGCCAAGAGCTATGCTGCAGCTGTCCTGCCCTTCTCCCTGCTGGTGGTGTGTGTGGGCTTCTGAAACACACCAGAGACACTAACTGCTTTTGCATTAAATACCTCTCAAGGATTTTCACTAAGTATCTTTAGGTATACGTACCATTTGTGGAAAGTGACTGGTAAGAGGTTTCTCTGTAAGGAGCTTTGAGTTTGCTATATATAGTTGAGGAATGACATCCTAGGCGAACCATCTCACTAGCAGCACCAAAGAATGCAGTCTGGCTGGTATTTCTCAGAGCAGGCCCCGACAGCCTATACCTACACTGTCCCTGGCTGCTGGGAATAGGTTAAGACTCCTGTTTGCAGCATGTGCCTACTCCAAACTCAGTGGCACTCTGGCCACTTAAGACAACAGTATCTTGGCTCCCTTGCTCATGAGGGAGAACATCACATACACACAATTCTTTAACAGGAATTAAGTTGGGATTTGTTTTTATAAAAAGTTTTTATCACAATCTTCCACAGTTGAAACAGAAGCTGACGTAGACTAACATGAATTGTTTTTTGATTACCACTCGTCCAGTCCCTGAGCATCCATGCTTCCAAAACTCAAGTTATGTTCAACACCAATGGTTCTGGAGTACAGATATCTCGTGCAAGGCTTGATACCTTACGCTGCTCCCTCTGAGGGAACAGAAAGCGGATTATATGAAGGAGAGGCTAAGAACAGCAGCGGCTCTAAAAATAATGATCCCTACCTACGAAACAGCATAAAATTCTGATCTCCTCTCCCACACAGAGGAGAAAAAAACACTCTTCAAATGATTGGTCAAATATTGCCATGACAGTTCTGAAAGATACAGTGGTCTCAATTTGTCTTCTCTACTAAATTTGTATTAGGACAATGAGTGGCAGGACAAGAAGGTGGCAACAGCCTATGCCTGAGGTAACATCAACAAAGAGACAAAGCTGATTACTATCAAGTGGAGCCAAAATCCACCTAACTTCACTCATTAACTGTCTAGAAGAACATCTCCGCCCCACTTTTTTTACAAATACTAAACATCAGGTGTGGAACTTACCACATTAAGCCCTTCTGCTGTGAGTCCATGATCTGGCTAAAAACTTTGAAATAACTAAGGTATCACAGGAGCAGGAAAAGCAGTTCCATGTTTTCTCCAGCAGCAACAGGTCATATTACTCAAAACACTACTCTTCTTTTTCACCACTGTATTTCAGAGCAAGTTGAAGAGTTGAATCATGGGACACAAATGCTAAACATTAAGAGTAACAACAGGCAATGCACAGACTCTTTTAAGTGCTCTACCCTTCTTAGCTGCTTTTTGTTACCTCTAGTACCCTACCACCACACAATATTTTGTTTTCACATGCTTACTCCTCTGAATTCATGCTTATACTCTACAAAATTACATTATGGGTTTGTTCTTCTAGCTGAGTTTGGGAGGATGACTGCAAAGTGCAATGCGCAAAATGCAGCAGACTTGAGTAAAAATAAGGTAAAATAAAACTATGACTTTTTAGAGAAACTCGTGCAAACTAACAGGTCATTCTATATTTTGGCATTAGTTCTGGAGATCTGTTATAAAATTTAAGGATTAGCATTATAACAGAACTATCTATATACCAGTGTATTCATCACACACATCTGAAGAACCTTAACGATCAATAGTCACAAAGAAAATAAAGTTGTCCTCTCATATTCTTCCATGTTAGTAGTAATGTGACCCTGTCAATTTAAGTACTCATAATTTTTTTTTCTTTACAGTTAGTGAAATGGAGATCTTGTGAATTGTTTGCAAGTCTTCTAATGAAACCAGCAGGAAATGGAACTACACTTGACCTGTATGATGACAAACTTACTAAAGCCACATTAATTTATCAGTAACCCATTACACTATCTTAAAAATAAGGTAGTTTGCAACCATTAATTTGAAAAGCAATACTTTGAAGAATTATTAAACTGTATTCCTCCAAACAGCATCTTACTTGTTCAAGTAATGGTTTGCAGTTACTTGGACCTATCTCAAAGGCAAAATTTTACGTAAGTATCTGAACAACTCTACAATACACTACTGCAGAGACACCTTTTAGAGAGCTTTGCTTTGAATGTTTGTCATTATCCTACTTCTCTTTGCATGTAACCATCTACAATTTTAGTCATTTGTAAAGAAAATTTCCATACTGAATACGTGGAAATTCCAGTCAAAAATAGCTAGGGCAAACACAGTTAAAAAAAGTAGTATATTTTTTCTTGAGTTAAAAAGTTTAGAGAGTCCTTTTTGTTCAACAACTTTACTTATTAAATTCATGCATTGGAGAAGCATGTGCAACTTCTACCCAGCATTTGTTAAGCTCTGAATACTTGCATCCAGTTTTTGTCCCTCAAATTCAAGAGACCTTAAAAAATACAGAGTTGAGCAAAGGGCCATCAAGATTATCTAAGAGCTAGTTAACTTGACCTAGGAAGTGAGGTTGAAAGAAATTGTTTAGCCTGGATAAGAGCAGGTTTGCAGAGAGAGGAGGAAAAGCTAATCTCAGTCTTACAATACTTAAAAAGTAGATTTTTTTTACGATGCAGATTTTCTCTCCTTAAGATGTACCCTCTTTAAAAGGATGCATGATGAGAGGACAGGAGGCAATGAGCAGAAGTTGATTCAGAGGAAATTCTTTCTTGATTCAGAGGATATTCCTGTTGGATGTAAGATTTTTCACTGTGAGAACAATTTCACATTGGAATAGTGGGCCCAAAGAGCGACAGACTGGGCAGGACCTGACTTGACCCAGGCAAAGCTTTGCTTTCAGCAAAAGCTGAACTGGATGGTCTCCTGGGGTCCCTTCCAGGTTAGATTTTGTTATGATTCCTAATATACTTCAAATATTTATCTCTTTCCAAGTGAACTGAGTATATGTGGCCTCTATCCTGTGAAAATTTCTTCAAATTCGACACAGGTAGAAGAAAAGAGGCAATTCAGAGAGGCTTCATTTTCAGCATCTAGTTTCCAGAACGTTTCATTTGCATTAGAGCCTGTTGTAGGCAGCATTTAAGAAGACTTCTCTGCAATTATTATTTTCAGCTGTTGTCACATGAGACACATGTGAACTGCAAGCAGAGTGAAAATTACTTGGATATTTTCCATGAATTCAAGTAAAATGAACAAAGAAATCCTCTGATGTGAGTAGATGGAACTAAAAGAGGTTAGAGGATAGAACTAGGGACCAAATTTTGGCACAGAAAATATCTGCTAAACATAGTTTAAATGCTACAGCTAGAAAATACTTCCACATCTAACAAGAATTTCTTTCTTATCATGTTAGGAAGGAACCTTCTTACTCAAACTGAAAATGGGAAGATGAAAGAGGCCACAGCAACATAAAGGTTATAGGCATTTCATTCATTATTAACCTTTCTTGTATTTGGTTTAAATTTTCAGAAAGACATCATCTGGGATATTAACAACTAATGTGATACAATAGAGAATGTCTGCGATTTCTCTTAGTGTACGGTAAGACTTGTTACGCAAGCTAGATTTAAAACATTCAAAACTTTTTAAAAGCAAGAAAGTAAGTAGGAAACAAAAGCACATTACACTCTACATGTACACTTGATGAAGTAATCCAAGCTTTCCATTGGACTTATTTTAGACAATTAAGTTATACCTCTTAAATACATTTAAAATAGACAGAACTAGCTAGAAATACCTGTACTGAGAAACATATAAACCTTGAATATTTAAGTTCATTATTTCATAGTAAACAACGAGATGCATATAATTATTGTTTCAAATCTGCCCAGGTTTATTCAGCATTTTATTGAGCCTAAATTCATTTCAGACAATGTCAATCTCTATTATTTATAAAATACCCACCCCATATATTCAGATTAATTTAAAAATTCAGTTCCCTCAGCATCTGCTGACATTAACTGTAATCACTTTGGATATTTAGGGAAAAGATAA
Source organism: Crypturellus undulatus (assembly GCA_013389825.1). Taxonomy (NCBI): domain Eukaryota; kingdom Metazoa; phylum Chordata; class Aves; order Tinamiformes; family Tinamidae; genus Crypturellus; species Crypturellus undulatus. Next base: position 409,822 of record VWPW01014762.1, read on the forward strand.
ACTTTCTGTTTAACCTAAAGCAATTAAATAAATGAAATAAAAAAAGGTATTTTGATGATTTTCGTAATAATGAAAGTGACGTCTTCTCCTACTCCCGCAAACAAGCATGGTATCAGATAAAATGATGATAAAGAAACTTGTGTAACAGACTTTTGATGATATAACAATTTATTATAATATATCTTTGCTAAATTTACTAAGTACCTGCTTTCCTTCAGATATCTAAGTTATCAGTTTGCTTTGCTTGCTTGCTTTCTGGATAAGTCAACTCATCATCAAAATTGTTTACATCACTAATTAGTGGTGTAACTTCTATCAACCATGTGTCACTGCACTAGATGTCTCTGGATTAAAGGAGCATGTTTCCATGACCTTTAACAGAAATATAAATAAAAAAAAATATTAATGTGGTTTAATGCTATGGTTGTAAAAATTATGTATAGAATATTATACAGCAACAGATTTTGAAATACAGCAAAACATAATTTTCTTAAGTCATAAAGAAAACCCAAATGAGAAAATGTATAGTATAATCTGATGGAAAAAGCAAGTAATAAATGCTTCACACACCATTCGCTTTAGATTAAAAAACAAAATACTTTCTAACAAACCTCATTGACTGTCATTCTCTAGGCCGTATCATTTAGACAACTTTTTTTTCTGATAATGAGCAATACAGTATACCAAACTTTCAAACATGGTCTCCTTTTTGAATTCATTCACTTCTCCAATCAAATACATTAGACTGTATCAAGGTAAAATTTACACAAATGTATTTCTATATTCTGATACAGACACAGTTATTCAAATTGTAATAAACACATTTTTAATGTAGTGTCTCTTTTCAGTTGTGGAAAGATCTGCAATAAGACTGATCATTGCCTTATAACACAGCAAAGAGCACACAACAAAACCACTCCGTTATTGTAGCAGATGAACCAAATAAACTGTGCCATGACTGGCCTGTTTCTTTCTTTTGTATGAGCATATGGCATAAGACATACACTATTTAAACAAGTTCAACAGAAAAAAAAAAATCCAGTGTTTTATTTGCCTATTCTCTGGACTACCCAGTCCTGCTGGCAGAGAGGACAGCGATTATTCTGTTTCACCCACAAGGACATGCAGCAATTGTGGAAGGAATGATTGCATTCTCCCCAGACCACTGAAAAAAATGAAAAAATCTTTCAGTTAAATTCCTGAACAGACAACTAGAAAACATTCATAGCAAAGTCCAAACTACCATTTTCAAATGTTTATAGATATTGCAAGCTGATACTTAGATTAAGAAATATTAATGCTTTATCCACTGAGATTGTATTATTACTGCCATTCTTACGACACTTCTCAGTTTGCTCTCACCAATCTTTGCATTTACTTCCAAATGAAAAGAAATACATACATTCTCATTTTCTTGTACAGTCTTGTGATTTGGCATAAACACATTTATCTTTGTGATCAGAACAAATACATTCGGCTGAGTTCTGTTCACTTTAATTGTCCCAGTAGCGAAATGAAGCCAATGTACTACTCACTATTACTAAAGAGCACATTACCTTATTTTATCTGAAATATTGTGTTTAAATTTAAATTCGCAATAAGAGGGCACATTTGACAGAGTATATAGCCTCAAAATGGGATCTCAAAGCAGAAGTTGCTCACAGGATACAGTTACTTCTATATACCAACTCTTTTCCATCTACTCTTAAACAGTATTAGTCACTTTGCTTTTTTCCCCTATTAACAACAGTTGACAGCAATTGAACATATATACAATTAACATAACTAAACATGCAATCAAGGAAGTGCTGTAAATTGTTTTGGTTTTATTTTTCTTCTATTATCTTAAATAGGACATTATCAAGCCAACCACAGGTTCTAGAACAGGTAATTCCTGTTTTGGTTAATAAAACAATCACCAAAAAATAGTGGGCTGAGACAACATAGTATCTTAATACAGAAATAAGAGGTTTATGGAAAGATTTAGTTGATAAAGTTGTGAGCAAAGAATACGAAAAAACAGCATGCATGCTAACAAGCAAGTAGCAAATTTGAAGGTGTTTTGTTCTTCATCACATTTGCAGTGAATACTGATGTTTAGCAGTCAAATGATAAAGCCAAAGCTATTCTTACTAATGTAAAACAATGACAAACTGCAGAATTAAAATACAGTTTACTTTTGAGCTTTAACAAAATTAGCATTCCCTTCAAACTCTAAAATGCACCCTATCGAGAAAAAAGCTTCAGTTGAAAGACAAGCAAATGAAATCACTACATACCAACACAATCTTCTTGTTTGTTTTCAGCTTGACATCTAAGACAGGCATCTAAAAGTAAACAAGAACAAAACTCAAATTGATGCTCAGAATACTGTCTTTCTAATAGTTTGTCAGAATTGATTTAACTAAGTAAAAATGTTACATTTTGCTGTCTGATTTAGCCCTTTAACACTAAATTATCCTCCCAATCCCCAAAATTTAAAGTCATGCACAAGACACAATGAAATGTGCATCTGCAAGAGATCGAAAGGACTACAAACTGTTCAGAAAGTTTTATTTTCCATTGCTTCACTATTTTCATAACTTTTGCTGTAAAAAGCATTCATTTTGCAGATATGACAACCAAATTCATGCCAAGGCACTTAGGAATATTAAGACCAGAGCAAGCACACAGCCAAGCCCTAATTACAGGATTTTGTTTTTCAATGACAGCATCTCCTTTTATGGAAATCGCTCAAAATTTTGATTTTTTTAGCCTCTACATCTCTCACACGCCCCACCTACGACTACCATCTTTTTTATATAGTTGTTTTTCTCAACGAATATCTGCACGTAATTTTCACAATATTGACATACGCACAAAACTATTTTTAAATACTGACCACTAACAGATAAACGGGGAAAACATCTAATTAAAAATATTTATCTTTTCCGTACATTCTGGTTTCTGCAGCTACAGGTCGTGATGACAGATTCAGGATTACAGATACAATAGTGACAACTTCCAAGCTTCCTACTGGGCCACACAAATCCAGAGAAATCAACAGCTTCATTTCTCCTTTGCTCCAACATGGACTGCCACAGCACACAGGCCATGCACAACAGAAAGCACTCAACTGTTATGGCAGACTATGCAGTGCAAACACGTCCTCATCTCCTCCAAAGACGAGGCAACTATTTAGACCAAAGCATCCCAAGAGGTGAACTTGCCCAACAGATCACCATTTGGAATATATTTTTTTCGAGAAGATAGAAAAATACATCTATCTAGAAGGTAGAAAAGTATATCTATCTATCTAAAAATAGATATAGGTCTTCCAGTTTGAATTTCAGTTTGAAAGACAGTTTGCTTTTGCTACCAGATACTACAGTGTGCTTCTATTTCAGACTGACCTGCCCAGATAGTCCTTGTTTTTCAGGAAATGCAGAAGGAAGAGCTTCAAAATTTGTCATTTCCTCATTAAGATCAAAAGCAGCAAGTAAAATTTCCTCTTGTCTATTATAATTCCCTGGCATCTAGAGTTCAAACCGCACAGAAGAATCACCAAAGTGCGTCAATTTACAATTTACAGTATGGCACATCAAAACAAACTGCTCCAAAGGGGCATCAATGTGTTGGGTAGCAAGCTGTGGCCAGTTAGCAGCTGTTGTAAAAGCAGCTTACCTACCCCAGGTCTAAATTTAGGCTTTCAGCTGGAGAGGCAACGCAGACAGCTGAGGACACAAATCAGTATTCTGAGACTAGCAGCAGCTGCCCCCACTCTTGCATCACAACCTCAAAGGCATCAGTCTATGAAAGGTTAAACAAATTAAGTTACTACTGCTACAATCCTTCCCTTTCCAGGCAATGCCTCAGCACTACTGCTTCTTTCCCCTGTACTTCTCTTATCCATGAAATTGTTTTAAGGAATTAAACTTAAACCAGTAAATAAAATTAAGCCAGCTCATGCTTACTTCCTCTGCAAAAAATAAAATAAAATAAAATAAAAAGAAATAAAAAAATAAAAAGAAAGAATAAGAAAAACCAGCCTTGAACACATGGACACAGCCCAGCCTCCAGTTAGTGCAGATGCAGTGGCTGCACCAGGAGTCAGGCCATGTCTGGCAAGGGTCAACATTAAATTGCCAAAGCCAGCAATACTGAAGTTTCTCCACTGGAAAAGTTGGGTTGCTCTACATTAAAAAAAAAAATAGGTTTTTCTGTTAATTTTAGATAGAAATACTCTTTTGCCTGATTTATGAAAAAAAATGAACAGCTTCAAAACATTTCTTGAAATGTCTGGATGACTTTTTTTTTTTGAAAGCTTTTTACAGTTCCCTGTAACAGGAACAACTGCTTGTGTAACAAGCCATCACCAGAGGCTGCCTCATCAGTAGTTTTTTCTCACAAGCTGCAGCACAACAACAGCTAGAACAGGAAAATTTATTCCTACAATTAGTTTCCTTTCAGCAGATGAAGGCAGTTTCACAGTCGCACACAGTTTCTGCCTACCAACGGAAAGGAGGCAGATGACCTCTCCAAAATGTGCTTACACAGAGGGCCGCTCTCTCGCCACTTCAGTCTGGGTTGGGTCTTTTCCCCTGCAGCGCTCCTCTGGTTTTCTCCCGTTCTAGTGAACGTTCTCAGCAAAACCCCCCGGGGAGAAGCGGCCGCAGGTACCTGCTGTCCTGCTGCCACCCTCGCCAGGCCGCGCTGGCAGCACCTCGGGGCCCTGCCAGGCGAGTCCTGCGCCCTGCCCCAGCGCGGCCCTGTGCGCAGGGGATGGGGAGCAGCAGCACAGAGGGAAAGAGGAGACACCCGGCACGGAGGTCGTGGGGAATTCCTTAAGGGCCCAGGTGAGGAGGGGTGGCAGGCAGCGCTAGCGCCGGTCAGCGAGGAGAGCTGCTCAGAGGCCCCTCGTTTCCTCATGAGGTGAACGCTGCCGTCACGCGCAGGGCGACCCGCGCCTCTCGGCGCCTCCCTGTGCGCACTCGCACCGCAGCCCCGGGACAAGCCCCAGCACGGAGCGTCCCGGCGGGCGCTGCCTCCAGCCCGCAGATGCCCCGCACGCGCCCGCCCCGCCGCAGCGCGGCCTCGCTCTTCCCGCGAGGCGGCGG
>VWPW01014762.1:414944-438462 GCA_013389825.1 Crypturellus undulatus
GGCCGGCGCTGCTCTCCCCGCCTCCGGGGAAGCGGCCCCGCGGCGGGGGCGGCGGCCATGGCGGGCCAGGCCTGCGGCCGGCGCTTACCCATAACCTGCACGCGGCAAATGGCGCAGGTGTCGCACTCCACGTCCCAGCTCCACATGGCCACCGCGTTCCACTTCTTCAGCGAGAACATCTTGTCGGCGCCGCCCGCCTTGGAGCCCGCCGAGGCCGCGTGCGCGTGGGGGGCGCCGGGCTCGTCCCCGTCCTCCACATCGGCCATGGCGGAGGGGCGGCACCTCCCGGCGGCGCGCGGGGGCGCAGCGCCGCCCCGCGGCCACCGCCGGCACCGCGGTGGTTGGAGAGCGGACAGCCACGGGTGAAAGCTTTCGCATGCAGCAACGTTAACGTAAAAAAATANGAGGCCCGGCCGTTGGAGAGCGGACAGGCACGGATGAAAGCTTCCGCATGCAGCAACGTTAACGTAAAAAAATAAATTAAAGAATATTCGGCATAAAGCAACGGGTAAGAGCGGTGAAGCACTACCACTAAAAAGCCGTGAGGGGAGGTTGACACAGCTGCTGCCCCCTGAGAGCAACAGCATGGCCCGTTCTGTGCATAAAATTGCTTACACAGCAGACTGTAGGAGTCTTCATGATCACTTAAGAGTAGGGAGAAAAACAGAGCAAGTGAAACATACACATTTTTTAAAAATAAGAGGAATGTGGATTCCTTTCGCAAAGGAACTAAACAGTTCCAGGAGGAAGGGCTGAATCACTGAAAGGGCTGCAAATGGAGGGAAGGGGAAGAGAGACAGAGCGGGGAGAGGGAGGCACTGCTTTCAGTAATGAGGATGACAGAGGCATTTATAAACCTTTTTCTTTTTTTTTTTTTTTTCTAAATTATAAATAGGGTAGCTTCTAATTATTTATGTCCTGACAAGCCTGCTCTCACCTTCTCTACTCATACAAATAAACCAATGTGTGTCCTCACTACCAGCTGCCAGGATTTACATGACCAGTAAAAGACTTAAGAGGAAGTAAGATTCAGGTACCTTTAACACTCATATCTTGCATTAGAGGAATAATTATTAGTTGGAAAAAAAAAAAAAAAAAAAAACCACTATTTTCTTGGCTATTTTAATCACCTAAAGCACTTTAAAAAAGCCAAGCAAAACTGGATTTTTTTTTTTTTTTTTGTCCTGGCGCTCTGAAACTCCTTTTCTCGCTATAGACTCCCATTGCACACATGACCACGGGAAGGCAGCAGGAGCAGTACAGGGTAATAGAGCTCCTTCAGCAACTTTTCTCTACATACTTCCCCTCCCACCACTGTATTTATATATGCATAGAAATTCATTATGTCAGACCAAGAGAACGACTATATCTCCTCATTTCATTTGGACTTTACTGAAAATGTCCAAATTTGAATATGTAAATGTTGGAACTTGCACTAAGTTTTCCAGTTACTCAAATGATGGTTCAGCACTAGCTGCTATAGCTGCTCAGTGCATGCTATAGAATAGGGGAGGAGAAAGAGAAAAATTTCTGATTTTATATCCCATGCCAAAGAACACTCATCTAACACTAAGAGCTGGACTGCCATCTTCAAAACAGAGAGAATTTGCACAATTACCTAATAGCCTAATACCTGATTACCTAATAGCTTGAACCTAATAATTTTTATACTTCTAAGCCCAGTACAAAGGAATATTGAGATACATCTTTACCTTTTAAAAGAGCATTTTCATTTTCTACACATCTCTTCAAACTGATTATTGCACTGATGACAGTTTAGGAGAATGTACAAAGGCTTTCCACAGATTTTTTCATGAACCTTGCAAAAATGCAGAATTCTAGATATGACCTGGCTTTTTCTTTCCTCCACACTCTCTACTTTCTTTCCTTCTTACTTTCTTGTAAAGTTTTGAGATTTTTTTTTGTTGTTTTTTCCACAGCTTGCTTTCTCTGCAACACAGAATCCAACATTATTTTTACTAATAACAAAATTGTTACGGAAACGCTGATTCTATGATAATGCAAATAACAGTTATGTAAGTGTGTATCTTGGCCAACTAATGCACATACTGAGTTTTATTATTACACTTATTTGCTCTGTCAATAGATAACATATATCAGAACATTCAAGCACTGTGTCAAATTAATAAATTTGCCAAAGAAAAGAATGTAAGAGTCATCTAAAAATGTAGGTTATGTTTGTTGATGCTTATTGGCCTGCTTTTTTACTCTGTACACATACTCCTTTCAAAAAATATTGAATCAATCCTTACCATGTGTGAATGTGTTGCATATTTAGTATTTTAAAATACATAAACAGAAATGAAAGAAAGTGTGTTCTAAGTTTTTCCATAGGTTATTGCTTCTACTGACTATATATAGCCTATTGATGGACTACATGAATACACATACATGTATATTATTTCCCTACCACCACTATAGTTACCTGCATGTAGTATAGAGGGAACTTTTGGAGACTTTTTTTTTTTTTTTTGAAAAGCCCAATTATAGAGACGTATGAGAAATTCACACATTAACTTTCAAAAAATGGAGTTCTCAGAACTAGCCATAGGTAAATACTGCCTCTGTAACTGGAAAGCCCAAAAATACCATCTGCAGAGAAGCTATGGACTTTTTATGGTAATGCTCTTTCATTTCACAATTTACAAAAAAAATCAGAATAACTAAATAGTTAGAGAAGATGGCATATTTGCAAAAAGATTAGACCATTCTAATGTAATGTAATTCTGTATAATGATCACAGAATCCTTAATATCTACACAGAGAAACTCCTGTTCTTGCAATTTCATCTTCAACTTCCTCTTTCTGAATCTCTGCCTATGAATGTCCAGACTGGCAATTAATACAGCTTACCTCAGAATCAATCAAAATTAACTCCAACTTGCATTGTAACTTCTGCTAAAGAGCTCCCATGTTTTCTGTACACGGAAAGAAAACATCTCAAGACATTGTAACATGTTTCTATACAAAAATTTCCCATAAGAAAATCCCAGAGACACAGGAGTGAGAAGTGACAGAAAAAGACCAAAAAAGATCCCTCAACTTAATTTTATGCTTCTGTCAAACAGATGTAACTTGTTATACCGAACTACAGTATGTAAATCCCTATTTAATTCAGTCTTTGAACAATGATAACCTAAAAGGTCAGGTCACACAACAAATAGACAACAGATCAAGTTTGTTGTAAATTTATTCGTGAGTTATTCTCAAGCAATGTTACAAAACATTTTGATAAGAAAATAAAATTTAAATAAAAATACATTCAACAATACATCATCATAATACAAATTAAAATGAATGGTAATTTACAATCCAAATAGACCTAATTACTGAATATCTTTCTAGACTAATCAAAATGAAGGCAACTGTTATTTGTTATTATTAATCATCCTATTTGTACCTAATTCAGTTCTAGAACATCTACTGCCTTTAAAAATATCAAATGAGATATTAAATCTTAATGATCACAAATATTAAATGGCCTTTTTTTACCCCTAAGTATTTCAGTACCAAAACAAAAGTGCATAATTTTTTACAAAATGTTGCAATAGCATACAATTTAATTTGTCATTAAAAAAAAACAGAAGATGGCTCCAAGGAACCAACATTTTACAACAGGATTGGCCAATACACCACAAAATTTAAGTGTGACATTCAATAATATTCAAATTTAATGGCAGCTTTTTAATGGTAATTCATCAGATCTTACTGACTTTGGCAAAACACATTTCTTGGCATTAATATCGCCCCCCCACCCCCAATTTCAAGTGATGTCAAATAAAAGTCCCTCAGAATACAAATATATATAAAAAGGCAAAACTAATTGCAGGTGATTAAATGATTGTGACAATGCAGATACTGGTTCTGAATTCCAGATATTCTCTAACAGTTCTTCTAGATTTAAAACAATCATTTCTACAATAGTTTACATTCATTTCAAAAAATATTTCCAACTTGCCTTGCCAATTGGATTGTATTTCTGTAGAAAGCCTCCTTACAGTATTGCAAATGTACATTAGAGTTTCCATTCTTTCTAATGTTAAGTTACATTCCTAATTATTTTGGGCAAACCATGATTGTAAAACAAACAAACAAAAAGACCCCACAGTAAATGCTCCAGAAAAAAGTACCACACAGTTATTAAAAAAAATAATAATCCAAGGAGTACCATTGCATTTAATACTGCTGAAGCAAAGTTGCCACAGTAATACCTTTGCTTCTTCCTGGTTCTATACATATATATTCTTTGAACAAAACCTAAATTCTCAGATGAAGTGAGCAAAAAAAATTAATCTTTCTAAAGTCAAGAATGCCAGCTTAAAATTGTGTTAACTGGCAAATAAGAATCCATACAACTAAAGACACAAAAATACCACTTAAGCATTACCAAAACAACATTGATCATTTAACTGATCATAACAAGCAGATACTACAAAGTATCTAAAAATAATCTGGGATAGTCCAGATATCTAAAGTGCTTTGAGTGATTATACTAGAGATGAATTATTTATTAGACTTGTAGTCAAAAGATAAACAGGACATAATTACTACATTTTATTAAAAAGAAAATCGTACGTGGGATCATGTAAGTTGATCAGTACTTTCTTAACCACAATCTGCTCATGCTTGCATTTTTCTGCTTTTAGACAAACTTTTAGGGGCTGAGGGGAGATGTTGCTACCCTGCATTTCTTAATAAAGAAGAAAATCTGTATCTTAAAAAAAAATCCTAAAAGCAAGAGATAGTGGTCTAATGTCACTCCATATGGTACTCGCCATAAATGTAAACACAAGGCACAATATACCTTCCCTGATTTCTTTTTCGTTAGTACTTAAAATAACTAACACTGGTATGTGCTGCCCAGATTATATGCAACATACTGCATCATTTTAAAACTTCAGCATCAAGCCAAATCAAGTCCTGACAAAACCTAACATGAGAAAAAGAAAGATCAAATGAGTTCAATATGAAACTTCAGATTTTTTTTCCACATCAAAGTATTTCATAATTTCAAGATACGTATCAGCAGGGCAGGCACTCATGGTAAACTGATGTAAGTCTGCGGTATACATATACTCAGAGATGTAACCCAATCAACAATTGCTGTATTGATTTTCTTCCATTAAAAAGCTTATTTGTTTAGACAGTTCCTTTCAATCGGACAGCAATGGCAGAAAAAAAACATTTAGATTTATTCACATCTGTTGCTTCAAGAACCATAAATTTTAAGTTCTTCAGCAAAAGGGGAATAAACTTTAAGACCAGATTTCTGACCAGAAAGTTTTCTATTAAATATTAAATAGATTGTCAACACAACTAGCATTTATGTTCGTTCTTAAATACTTTGTAAAGGTGTAGGTAATGAATAAAAAAGAAATAAAACAAAGACAACCCATGAACTTTTCCAGTTTCTTCTTCATCCACATAAGCCACAGTTTGTTTTGGTTAGGAAACTTTTCCAACAATTGGATTTTCTCTGGAAAAAAATAAAGTATCACATGTAGACATGTTCAAGGAAATACTAGCTTTCTAATTCTCATCATATAATTTAAATGGCAAACATATTACTTGAACAATTTCTAACACTATTTGTCAAATGTTATGGTTTGCCAAAAACCTTATTTGCTTTTATGTCAAACTTCTAAATCCATGTCCATTTTTCTAAATCTCTCAGATCAAATATTAAAACTAAACTAACCAAACAGGTATCTGTCATTCTTCAAGCCTTTCTGACATCAAGAAAACAGAAGCTTGACTAGTGTTGTTCTATAGATATTAGCTGGGATCAAAGAGAAATGAACAAATCCATTTTCTGGGGCAGCTGTGCACCCCAAAGAACAGACTCTCTGAACTTCACCAACAAATATACCTTACCATATAATGTAGAAAGTGATTTAAAAACAAAACAAAAACAGCATGAAAGATATGCACATATATAATCTTTTATACTTCTACGTAACTTGGTTACCTTAATTCTTTACTGAAGTTTTATTAAAATATCTAATATTATAAAAACATTTAATATTATAAAAACATTAGAAGGCAGGTAGGCAGTTAGGAGTAATATCTGAAGCTCACACAAAATTTAAGTTGCAAGGAGACAGAGTCCTTGTACCTGTTGATGGAAATATCAGCACAGATAAATCCATGCCAAAGGAACTGTTTGTATTATCTAATAACTTGTAAAAAGTTCCACTAGAAATACCACAAATTGATGCTTCTGTCTTGTCAAAATCTAACTTTAGTTTAAATAAGCATTACCTCAAGAAGCCTAACCTCATTCAGTGATTTTTTTGCGCATGTTTACATTTGCCGAAATTATTTAAGATACTTACTCACTGCCATATTTAGCACTAGATGATCTCTTCTTTCGATATTTTTCATGGCAGTCATTCAGTTTTTCTACTGTATCTATTATTTGTTTAAGTGTATGGAAGGTTGCTACAGAGTCTTCAATGGTGAAGTTAGAATAGTCATCTGGTTCTTTCTGGGGACCTTGATAGACTGCTATACTTCCACAAGCCTCTACAAAGATTATCACAAGTATCATATTAGAATTCTGACTTTTAAAATAAGTATACCTCTTATAAAGTAAATGACAATTCTGATATATTAAGTTATTCTAGCTTATGCATAAGTAGTTTACACAAAATCAAGAAGAAGCATTAACTAGGTGTACTTTTTTGTGGTTTATGGTTGTATTTATCTTTAGCATCTATATCTCTCTTGTTCACATTACCAGAAGACCAACATTTTCTCAGAACTCAACCATTCTGTATATAATTCTTTCCCTACGCAGGAAAGGAGAAAGTAGAGCAAAAGTAGAGGAACAACTGGCTATATTTGCAGGCATTCTCTTATTCATACTACTGCTAAGATTTTTCTATATGCAAATTCATTTAGAATAAGGAACACACCCAGTGTTTCCAGAAAACTATTTGATACCGGAGGACTAAGGACTCAAAGATATATTCTATACAGCTTCTATTATTCATATAATGTCAAGACATCAAACTGGTATTATGGAGCTAAGGAGAAGAGCTGATTAATACCACTACAGTTTTTCTGAATTATTATTTAAATACCTTCCAGCTTCTGCAGTTTGGATATGTTGACAGTGAAAAGTGAGTAAATTCTCTCTGTTTCTCTGTCTCCATCAATCTCAATTTGTGTATCAGCAGGAACATCTCTAATTGAAAGAAAGAAAAGAAAAAAAAGACCAAGATAGAAAGATATGTGTAGTCAATGCAATTCATTCTCTAAAAGGTTAAAAGCAAATAAAACCTGATTCAGTTTCAATATGCTTAGCCTTTTATTATGTGTATTACTCACAGAAAATTCCACAATTACTAGACAAAATTTAGCATTTATTGTCAAGATTACAGAATCAAAAATATAAAGTTGAGGGAAAAAAGTCCAGAGCAGTACTAAGAATGACCCTTACAATAGAATTTACTATTCAGTGCTTCAAAAGAAAAAAAAAAAAATTCAAAATAGTAAAGCAAGATTCACATTAACTGACAATTAAATGATGCTTTTAAAAGCTGCTACACTTGGAAATGACCAGAAGAGAAGCACAAGCTACATTCCTATAAGAACCCTTAAAGCAACAGAAGATAAAAACAATAAAAAGTTATTTAGAAGTGACAATCCTTGAACTAACAAGAAACCTAATATATGAATGAACTACCTAACCTGGAAGAATTACGACACTTTTTGCAGAAGCATCTTACTTACAGCATCTGTTCTAAACTATATTCTACAAGAATTGAACGCCACCTTTAATCTGCAGTTTATGCCAACCACTGAATTAAGGATAAATTTATAAATACATATCATGTTTGTTTTTAAGAAATCAGCAGCTTAAGCAAAGGCATTAAATACATTATAAAATGTTTTCCTTCTAACATATCTACTCCCCCTACCAATCCCCAAAAAGCCAAACAAAATAACCTCTCCCAAATGGTCAGTCTAAATCTACATCCAAGACTAGCTTATTTTCTTAGCACATTGCATTTAAAAATAGTGAGATTTCAATGAAAAAAGAGTTTGTGTAAAATAAAAAAGTCATTAGTGAAACTGACAGACTTTCAGGTTAAGGCCTATGTTGTAAACTATTTCAATAATTTTATATAAATGATCTAGGTGTGTCATTTCTGCATGAAACTTGGTATCTGAACAAACTTAATATATCTTGTCTCTTAAGTGTACTAGAAGCAACAGTCATCAAAGAGGAATCATCACCAGTCAACATTTGCCACAGAGTAGCTATCGCTGATCAGATGTCTCTCAATATGCTCTGTAATCATTATGCACATTAGGATCCAAGAGGACAGACAAGATAGATGCTAATTCAAGGCTGTTTTGGGCTGCTACTGGTGCAATATAGACTCACAGCCAGGATACAGCTTGAAAGAGTCAATTATTTATAGTTCAGAACAGAGATCATAAGAGAGGCATTGGCATCAAAACCCTTTTATTTTATCAAGTCCCAACTCAAAGGAGGAATACCACAACATGGTATGAAATATTGAATTTACTACCTTTATTATTTAATAGATGACTAGTGAAATACTAGCTGTATTAAAAAAACAGTATTCCAAGCTAAGTATTCCAAGCTATAAGTTTTTAGTAGCAAAGTTTGTTAAAATACATAGCAAAATCCCCGTCTTCTGATTCTCAAGCTCTATAGTGAATTATTTTGTCCTAAAAGGCACACGTTTTTATTTCAGAAGCAACTTACGCAGTGCAACGAGCACAGCCCACTGTGTTCTCTATGGTAGCCTTGCAGCAAAGCCAGTTCCCATTCAGAAAAGCAGAAGGATGGTAAAAATTAAGTCTCTTTTGGTTGCATCTGGTTACCCGGCAAAGAGCTTCTATCCACTCACTAGCTTCTACACAGTTATTTGCCTGAATATAGAGTGGCTTTTCTCCATGTAGTACTTGAAACATCTGTAGATGGAAAAGCAACATTCTGCTCAGTGAAAGAGTCCAGTTATTGAGCAATTTTGAGCGTGTTATGACTGAGACCTCTAACAATTCATTAGAGCCAAATTAAAGCTGAGAAAAGGGATTAAGACGGTGCTTTTTTTTTTTCTGCCAACACCTCCCTCCAGTTACACTATGCAGTCCTGTTCAAGGAGAATAAAAAAACCCAGCTGCCTACACCATTTCTTTTATCCAAAAATGAATGTGAACAGGATGCATTTTCTGTCACCTTCATACACACAGCTAAATATGAGGCATGTACTGCTGTTGTGCCTCACATCCGGAGTAAAAGAAGATTCACAAAAGCTTCTCCTCAAACCATCCTCAGCCTAACAGCTGTACTTTTATCAATGTCTAAGAATTTTTAATTGAAATAATGGCAAAAATACTCACACTTTAAAGGTCCAGAATGGGACTCTGAAAAAGAATTTTCTCTAAACTGATGAAAGGTAGAGGAAGCTCTCATCAAAAGGAATAAATGCAAGTCTGGTAGTATTGCATTTCTAATGGAACATTGTATAATACATACTGGCAGCAGCTTGCACAATAGTCATTTGTAATAAGGTCCTTATAGTTTTAACATTCGGAAAATGAGACAAAAGTTGAAATCAGAGATAAAACAGGACAAAGGCAAAAAAAATCTACATTTTAAGTATCATGTTCAGTACCAGCTAATACTGCATACAGCTGTTTTTCCCCTCCACCTAGATCCATCAAAAAGATTTTTTTTGCTTATATATTTAGTAAGAGTAACCCTACTATAGGGTTACTTAAGCTAATTCAGATTTTCTAATTAAAGAGCATGTAAACAACTTCAAATAACTTTTGACTCACATTTTTCTTGTTGAAGGAACTCTCATCAAGCTTCTCCACCGCAAGGATGTTTTTGATTGGAATAGTGAAAATTGGTTCTTTATCTGCAAAAAGTTATAAATGGCTAATGAGAGCAAAGCAACAGGATTTTTTTTTTTTTAAATAAACTCAGTACATTTAGTAAAGGTGCATCAATCAAACTATATCCTAATGTCTCAAGAACAAAAAGATTTACTGAGCAAAGCAGAGATTAGGAAATCATCTGCCATTTCTCACTGATTTGATTAATATGCAACCCTACAGCAGTAAAGAGAACTGGACAGCGAGATGTGCCACAGATTCCGTGGCACATCATGATAGAAGAGGGTACTATTTATTTAGTTTAGTTTTTCAATTAAAAGTCTGATAAAAAAGAATTTAAGCTTAGCATGTTTTCTTCCTTAATCTCATAGTATCTCATAGTATTACCATACAAGAAGAGTGGTTGTCAAAAGATTCCTGGAGAATCTTTTGTACATCTCCTGTACATCCAATGCCAAAACACTTTTGTGTGGTCAAGATGTAGCACCCAATGAACCTCATAGAAAATACACTAGATTATTGCGGAAAACTGTAGTGAAACACCTGTTAAGCATTTTTTTTTTTTGATAGCTGCATCACATTGTTATCCAGTACTGACAACCATCATGTATATGACGGTCCACAGTTTTATCTGATGTGCTTGGTATTAAAAAATATGAAGAAGCTTTGGCAGTTCTATAGTTAAATGGAAATTTATTTTTCCATTTTTAAAAACAGTAACTTGGATTTCTTTGCAAACATGAACAGAATATGAATTGCCTTCTGGGATTACTGTATCAGCATCTTAAACTGCACAGTAAAGTGCCATTCAAAGAGATAAGAAGCTGACTGCTCTTTACATATTTCTGTATTTTAGATACACAAACTATTTTGTTCTAATCCATGAAAAATTTTTTTAAGGAAAATTTTAACTGTAAACACAGCCACACAAAGTAAAGTCTATAAAACAAAAAAGAACAGAGAACATCTGATAAAATACAATTTTGCTGAAAGCACTGATTCAGTCAAACAGTGACTCAATGAAAACCAAACATTTTGTGAAATAACTTTCAACAAACTTGCAAAGTGCAGATAACTTTTCCTGAGAAACCCTTGCATTTACCTTCTAGCTCACTAGACAAGCTGTTTTCAAAACAAAGAAATAAAAGAACTGATAGCAACTCTAGAATAAATTCCTTGCTACAGGAGGAGGAGAAAAAAAAATAAATAAAAAGAAATTCCTTTACTGAACTGGTAGATCCAAGAACTCTGGCTTCAACCAAGGCTCTCAGAGCTGCCAGTATTCCCAATCTGGAAGCTCTCAGAAGCTCTGCTAGGAAGTTAAAGATCTAATTCTCATAGTTTGGACCTCTGAAAGATTGAGGCCTTGGATCTCCTGGAGTCAGTATTTAACAGCTGCATACACTAAATACCGATGAGTGTGCTGTAGAAGACTGTAGAAGCCTGCTGCAAAACAAGTAGGACTATAATAGGTCTGAAGCATTTGGAGAACAGAGCAAAGGTAACTACTACTACTTTAAGAAAAAAAAAAAAAAAGGCAAGTAAAATGAACATCATTTACCTTGTTGTTTGTGGTAGGTAAATTCTCTACTTGTTAGACAGAACCATCGTTTCTTGAAATTCTTTTTACCAATCCGAGTTCTTCCCTGAGCTCTTTTGTACATTTCTCTGTAAATACAGAAACAGACGAAAATGCTTAATCCTTGAGAGGGGTTTCAAGACCACTTAGGATAACAACTTAAGATAACTTAATTGTTTGTACTGCAGTCACCTAAAAATTCTATTAATTAGTTGTTCAAAACACGTCCCCATAATTACTTCTCACATGGTGATCCATGTACATGGCTCTGTTACATGGTACGTAGTTTAACAACAAGAAATTCAGTTTCTGTTTGTAGTAGTGAAATTGAGATGGGTTCTGGCTTATTCAGATCCTGAACAACAAACTGTTCCAGAAGGCAGTAAGGTGTATTCACTTAAAATATTATCTCTTCCTTGCCACTTTGCACATCTGGATTAGGAACTGAAAACAAATGAAATGATCCTAAACAAGACTCAACAGCAAAAGAAGACACAAATTGTGTTCAGTACTATTTACAGCTTGCTCACTGGAAACTATTGCTTGAGTCAAGCGCCATCAGTTTCTGATATAGATTAGGTTCCAAACTGATATATTCAAGTATTGACATACTGCCACCATCTCCTCCATCTCTAGACACATTTGTTTTGGTTTTAAGTTCAGATGCTTTTTTCACAGGGGATCTTCAATTGTTAATAATAATCTCTTCTTAGGCAAGTTAAAAACCTTTTCTCCTTGCACAAGTGTTTGAATTAATTTACAGCACTAAAATAGACAGTTTGTTCATTTTTTAGAAGTATCAATTTTTGCCATAATTTTTATAAAAAATTATTATTTTATGTTAAATATTCCAATTATAGCATATTTTTCCTCTATGATAAAGACAGAACATTTTGCCCAGGTAGGCTTAAACACCCCACAAAGCACTATTAGAATTATCACAAATAAGAAATGTCATAATTATTATAGTAGAAATCAAACACCTATACTTCAGTGTATGACAATTTAATGTTGATTCTGTACAGAATTAAGAAGTATTTACCCTTCCTTTAGATGCACTGGCTCACTCAGACCACTAGGCTCTTTACTTTCAGTAGAGGAAACATCATCTAGGAACTTGAAAGAAAAACACAAAGAGAAAAAACAGAGCAAACTAAATCTACTCTGAAAACCCCCATGAAGGGTTTCTCTCAGTACAAAATAACTATTTTGCATAACAGATGAAACGAATATATATATTGAGAGACTTGAAACAAAGTAAGTCCAAATATAGAAGATTTCTGTAACTAGCTCCAAAATAGCAGATCTAAGAAAACCTGTTCTAAGTAATTTATATTTAATTCTTTCTAATTTTTCTAAATGAAGTCCACAATATATGTCATTTGTGCATGCTACTGCGTTCATAGTATTTTTTTTCATTTCTAGTAGAAACTGAACAATGACACTACAGGTTTCTAACTGAGACTGCCCTGTATTCAGACACACCATACATTAAAAAAAATGTAGAAAGGTACCTTTTTAACAGATTCAGTAAACTTTTCCTCTTGAAATGTTTTGAAAAACTCACACATAAATGTCTCCTTGAAACTTGACTGAAAGGAAAGGTATATAGATATAATTAAGCTTTTCAAGAATGTAGTTTCTATGAAATAAGACAGAACGCTAGCAGCCTTACAAGTTTGCTTTTCGTCAAACTTCCCCAACTCCCCAAAGTCTGGATGGCTTTTGATATAAGAGTTAACGTTCTAGAAGTCTGTGCATCCTAGAATAAAGAAAAAGAAATAGTAAGTTACATTTTTATATAACGCCAAATAACACTTTGGTTTTAAAATGAAAATTTCACAAAAAGGATTATATTACAAAATGCAGTAGAGTATGACACACATTCATTACTCCTCTCCATACTGAAAAAAGTGCATGTGCAGCACTGTTCTATGGTACTTCCTATGTTTTATGAGTATATGAATGTATTAAACATTACTACACAGAACGTTTTAAAGTTTTATTCATTATCACTATAATTCAATATTAATTATCAGAAAGATTTTTTCCTGTGAAGCCTCTGATCGGTTCCCTCCTACTACATATCTTATGCTTCCAAAATATTCAAAACTGCATAATGATTACAAACCGTTGCTGATGAACGGAGGAAGTTTTCATTATATAAACCACAATTAAAAGTTTACTATTTGCTTACTAATTCCTTTGTTTTAATACAGAACTACAAACAGCTAGAGAAGCCTCGATGATGCCTTTAACATGTTCAATATTCAAGTGATGAATTCCACTAATCTTTTACTATAATAAACTGCATAATATCAAGTGTCTGAATGATTTTAAACAATTCTGGTTTTCTTTGGAAAATGCTACATATAAATAGATTAAATAAGAGAATAAAAATCACTTCAAGATGGGAAAGCTTCATACATGTTCTCTATTTCATGTGAAATTGTATATCTTTCTTCCTAATCCTTCCTAATTTTTGTCTTTTAAGTTTTTAAGTATGTCTACCTGATTTTGTATACACATAACTGACCTATGTCTATAATTACAAGTATAACAGGATTATTAGATTACTAACTTTAGTACTATATGTTGAAATTTTGGCAAGACAGGTACTGCTCATGATGTCCAGAATAAATGTACAGACCGTGCTTAAAGGTAAAAATGACATCAAGTTATTTAACTCCCATGATTAAAGGAATCTATGCAGTTCACAAGTGACCTCTGTCAAGCTGCCATGCTAACACAAAAACAGCTCCCTGAAAGGACATCCTTCTTAATAGCAATAGCTGTCCTACATAATTTGAACTGCAGAAGTCTCAATTCCTTCAATGAGGTATAACACAGAAAAGTCAATCTACAGACATTGATTAATCTTATTTTATTTCTCAATTGCAGAGCCAGTGAAGGTAACTTATGTCTTATCAGATAACACAGGTCTGAAAAATAGGAATAAAGCAGAACAATACTTTACACAACTTACTGGATGGTGAGGTCGTAAATGAAAAGTATGAGGTGAGACTACGGCTACAGCAAAGAAACGAAGAAACACAAAGCTGCTCACTGCAGAATACTGTACATGAGGGTCATCTGCAGAGAAAAATGGTGAAATGTAACATGCACTGAACTTAATAAAGAAACAATGAAGACAGTCAACATAAAAATACTCAATAAGATAACATCAGAGAAAATACTTATACAAATCAATGAAGTGCATGAAATGAAAAAGGTGACCATGGTAACAAATGTTCTACTTATAATGGAGGGATTAATTTCTCTTTAAAAAGAAGCTCTGCTTTCATAGAACTGGCTCATCAGCTCCCCTACTAGTTTAATGTGATTATCAAAAGCACTTATATGGAGTGTTTATCACACGGGGCTCTAAGCATTTTGAGCTGAAATAAAAAAAACAATAGTAGCTAGCTTCAAACATTGGCACTGTAAAGTTATTCAACCTTAAGATTAGTTACTGATCAACACATACGTATATATACACACACACACAGCTATACAACAAATGCAGTCAACAGATCTGAACAACTTCAATTCTAAACCTGAGCTGGATCATAAAATGATGGTGTTATGCAGTTATGATGCTGTAAATGAACATTTCCTCATCTAACATTCATTATACACCTTTATACATGGTAATAGAGCTGGATCGCATTCTTCCTCTAATCATCACTTCAATCTGTTCTGAGAAGTTAGCTATTCCAAAAGGAATGCCTTCACTGGAAGAAAAATTATGGCCTCAGTTCCAGTGACAAATGAGCCAGAAAGGCTGCAAAAGTTCACCTATTAGCCCATTTTCGGTTTTTGCTGACCTTTAAGTATCTTTGTGTTTCAGACACAGACCATTATTTGAAATGTAAGCAGTATTAAAATGCTTTTTCCAGAATTATTTTAATATAGAAAGAAGCATTTTAAGTTCTTCACAACAAAATCTGGGCTTTAAGTCTCCAGTTAATAATTTACTGCTCATGACATGAACATACTAGCTACAGTTAAGAGTTGTAGTTCATACAGTTAGATGCACACTTACTTGGAAATCTTTTGGCAGCCAGATGCCTCAGAGAATAAAATACATCACACATTAGGGTAGGACAACTTATACTCGACCTCACAATTTCACGGAATACTTTGTCTACATAATAGCGTAGATTTTCCTGTAATTATAGAAAAAGATATTTTCAGAGTTTGCATTACTATGCCTTTTTTTTGAACACAAATGTAACATTACGTTACCCTTTTAGAAAACATTCCCTGACTATCTAAATATGTATTTTGGCATAATTTAAAAGCCTCATATAATCTATATGGGTTTAGTTATGTTAAAAAATATTTTGATAATATTTTATTAATTTTAAATATCTTAAATATTTTAAATAGAGAGCATCTTAAAAGTATACAGGCAGTTCCTGACACTATTTTACCCTTTATTAAAATACATTTTTGTAATTTGACAATATACTACAAGAAAATAGAACTTCCCATGTATCCCTAATGAATGTTATTTAATTTGCTGCAACTACTACTGCTTTTAATGGTGCTTTTTTAAAACCTTTTGCTTTTTTTTTTAATCTTTTACTCCAGTAAAAGGTAAGTGACAAGCAAAATGTCAATAAAAAGTACCGAAGCAATGCTAATTAGCTATTTTTTTTTTTTTTACTTCGATGAGGAGTATGGAAGTCCAGTATCACAACAAACAACAAACTGGTAGGAAGACTGTGATCCTCTGCTCAGCTCCTCCTCCTTGTATGATCAGCAAGTTAATTTTACATTGCAATCTTTATATACAGGGATATGAAAATTCGTCTTTGTTGTTTGTTTGCACAGTCATTAGCAAATGATACTGCTATCATAAATGGATCAAGTTACTCATTTTCTGTTACAGAACTGCCTTTAAAAGTGTTTTTGTATCTTTTTTTGAAAATTTATATTATGGAAAATAGATCAGGAAACTCACCATATGAATTTCTACGTTATCACCTTCTTTTAGTTTGATGGGATCTATTTCACAGGGTTTTGGAGACTCACATATCTGAAATAAAATCAAAAGAGTTCTTTTTATTTCATTTTTATTTATTTTTTACTGAAGATTTGGCAGTGGTGCAGCAAATGTCATTGACTATTTATTTTTAAGAATACAAGACACAAAAAGCAACCCCTCCCAAAACTGGTAAATTTGGGTTAGCTTAACTTTCCTCTAGAATTCCTCTTTCTGGAAGATTACTATGATAATAAGAAATACACAATGACTGCCTATCAAAGAGACAGCATATGTCAGCAAGCTAACTGTCCTGTGGAGACTTTCAGCAAGATAACTTACCTCATCAAGAACTGGTTTCAAAGTAACTTTTAGGTAGTGCCTCCCCACAATTTTCATCATTTCATCTACACATCGAGTTGCTAATGTGTTCCCTCTGAAAACTGTGTTTGCTTCTCTGTAAGAAAATAATGTTATCTGAATGTGAGAAAAAAAACTAAGGAGCTCAGTCACTAAGTCCAATTAATATTTCACCTCACTATTAAATTTGTTCTAAACATATAGCAGGAATTTCAGAATTTAAGATTTCCAGGCTGCAACGGCACCCATGAGCAAAGAATGAGAAAACAAACAAGCAAACCAACCCAACACCACAATATTACCATAGCTATTTCCAAACCAGTAACATACAACCATTTTTAAATGTCTGGAAAATTGGTTGCTACATCCTTTGCCATAAATGTTGAATGTGAGAAAACAACAACTGGAGTAATTCCAAAGTAGATGACCAACACAAAATTAGTACTCCAGCACTCTTGGTGAGAAGACTATTACCACTACAATAAATAGCATACTGCTGCACCACACAGACAAAATCAGGCATTTTTTGACCAAAACACATTTAATTTAGGGTGTTCTTTCTAGTCCCGTGTAGCTAGACATCTACATTCAATGGCAAAACAAGTCTTTCTATTCTGCTGCATTTACTGTAATCTTTGTTACAGTGCAAACATAAAGGAAAGGTATGTGTGTACCAAAATGCAATGCAAAAGGTTACTTTCTATACAAGTCCCTTTTTACGTAGTCAGCTGTCTCATCTAATCTATATCTATATTAAGTTAACTTTGCAAAGAACCATCCTGCGGTGACAAAATCCCTTCCACAGCTCCACTGGACACGACTCAGCATCTCAGTGGGTGCTACTTAGGCCTACTTTGTTTCCCTAACCACAAGCTGCAAACCCATGCACCACAAATTGTTACAGAGGTAACAGTGTGAAAAAACATCTACGGTGCTAGTTTTAAGGCATGCAAGAGAGCACAGCCTTGCTTCCAGGGCATCTTTGAAGAGAAAAGATCACTCCAAGTCACACACTCAAGAAAACAGGATGAGATTCTTAGCAATTTAAAAAGGTGGTCAATCCAGCGGTCAGTAGAATTGTAGTGGTCAAATGTTTTAAAACAAACAAAAAAAGTGCTCTTGGACACAACTCTAGTTTGCTATGTTTAGCTCTACAATAGCTCCAAGAAAGTTTTCTAGATAAATGATTTCATCCCAAATGACACACTTAATTTGCAACTCTGACCGCCAGCTTCAATGTAGTTTTAATAAATGTTTTGTAACTAACTCAAAATGAGTGTATATTGTCAGATTTTAAGATATTAAGGGAAGAACAGCTGACAGTTTACTTATCAGTGTTGTATCATGAAATCGTTTGAAACTATAACAATAAAAATAGCATGAAATGACTAAGCATGAAATACATACTGAGTGTCCTTCAGATCTAGCTCTGCCACTGCAGTGACAAATGGAACTAGCTTATTGTGGTGTAGCAACAATCTTACAAGAGGCAGAACAGCATCATATTTGTCGCGACACACTTCACTCAAAATGTAGGCAGCTGATGCAGAAATTGGCTGCAAGAAAGTAAAGAAAAAAATCACAAATGAAATAAATTAATATTCCACATATATTTGACAAACTAGGACTCTGAATCAAAACTATCAAAACTACAGATCCATTGAAAAGAGCAATTAACAAGAAGTTTTATCATTGCCATTCACAAAGCACAGGTTCCCTTACTGTTTTTGATTGTTCATTTAAAACAAGAACTGAAGTTAAGTATTTTAGAGCAGAAGTAAAGGCTCCAGAAGCTGCTCACCTTGCGGTGACAGGAATAGTTAATGTAAAGAAACAAAAACATACTATAGTTGTACTTACTTCCACACATTTTCTCTTAGAAGAGGGCACAACCTAAACTGAGTATTTCTTTTAAAGGCTTAAAAATTAATGGAAGTACCTGAACATCCGATGATTTTAGCAGCAAGTTTCTTAAAGAAGCATAGTATTCAGATGGAAGTACGTAGTCTTCAGTATAGCAAATATTTAATCTAAGTGATCCCAGATCATCAGTTTTAGAGGACTTGTTTCCATTTTCTCTTGGTTGAAGTAAGTACCTGAAAAGCAAAAGGACAATTTTAAATACAGCATTATTTTGTCCAATTCCACAATAAAGCAAAGCATCACATTTAACTATTTCAGTGTACATTATCTCATTCTAAAACATGAAAATAAAATTCATATTTAAAAAACAAAACAGAAAAGTTGTTGTTTGTTCCTTACAAAGCAGCAACATTTGGTGCATCTTCAGCACATATTGAAACATATATTCATTTTCTCATATCTTTCCCAGGAGGGAAAGTAGCAGCAGCTCAACTGGGAAAACAGCAATAATCAGAAATTATGTTGGATCCTCTCATATTTTATCCAAGTCAGCCATTAGATGTGTCAGACAGAGGAAACATCCACAATCAACAATATAAATGATCTAGAGTAAAACTTGTAAAATATTATATTAGTAGGTTGTATTCTTGAGAAATAAAAAAAAAATTCAAATCAGTAGAAGTTTAATGCCTTAATGTGTTTTTTCTACTCTTAATACAAAACACAAACTCGTCATTGTCTTTGCTGTAGCTCAGTTGTACTCCAACAGGAGGCGCAGCCCTATGAAAATGTTAACAACTTAGCCATGTGTGCAACATGTTAGTTTCACTCGGCCTGGAATTATATCTTCAAATTTTTTTTTTTTTTTAAATTCCTCTTTTAAAAACAAAACTGTATTTGTACTTTTACAATGTTCTTTGACAGAAGAGACCCTAGAGATATTGGGACTCTGAAACTTATTTTCCCAATATTTAGTAATAGTAGTATTGCTGTGGTCTTAAAAATGCCATATAAAGACCTTACATGTAATAAACTGCATTTTGCCATGCAAACAGTGTTCAACTTTTACATGTCTAAGATCCTTGGATACCAACTAAGAGGTATAGGTAGAGCAGAACCATGACTGTTCCTGGCTGACACCCATTTAGTTCCTGTTTCCTTACTTCCTTCCTATTTGTTTTCTAGACAGAGATGCAAGGGCTGTGGTGCTTCCCTTCCTCCAATCTTCTCCCTACTGAAAAGGTCACCAAAAATAGAATATTTTGCACACTTAAAGGTCCTTGAGTTTGTCTTGCTTATTATTCCTGCCACTAGGCAGCTGGGATGGTAAAGGGACTGGAGATTGATGCTTGTCCGCAAAAATGTTGCTACGATGTTAAAAGCAGAAGATTTTCATATTAAATTCTCTTATACTTTATCCTTCCATCTTTTAAATGAGTATGTCACCTCTCTCAAAACAACATAGGCTTAGTCCAAGACTGCACTTCTCCAAGAAAAAAATAAATGCTACATATATAGCATATATGTGGTATAAAATATACATTTATATATACACACTTACAAATATAACAAAAACATGAGACTAGAACACTTCATATAGAAAGACATTTTTAAAGAATAATGAAACATAGTCTTTATATGGGAAGATAAGCAAGGTAGATTCTAATTTACTTCTGCACCATGTCTTACCATGCTTGAAAAGAATCGTTTCTTAACACCTTCACAGGAACTTTAATTTCTCCTAGAAAGACATCTTGTACCAAGTTTCCATTGTTCCATAGGTCAACCCTGAAAATAACAACATAACTGTAACTAAGAACACTACCCCCAAAAACAAAGAAAAATTTTCATGTTACCAACTGTCTTACACCACTAGTCCACATGCACAGAGGCAGGAAATGTTAGAAATTTCACTCCATTCTAATTAAATCAAGAGAAATCAAACAAATGTCTTATTAACCAATAAAGACCATATGAAGCAGCAAACAGGGAGAGTTAGAACCACAGCTCTTGCATCAGTGGAAAAGTGATATTGGCAATATAAATGTCTTTTGAATAGTTGCCATTCCCTAAACTGTATACATTTCTTCACAGGTAATTTAAGTGTAATTTTAAACAAATATATTTACATATCCATATCTTACTGTTGAAATTGGGCACACTGCAATGCCACAGCAATACATGCGCTTGTTTTTCCAAACAGCAGTTCATATTTACAACCTTAGAAGGAATCACAGACTCCAAAGACATGCACCTTGTTTTTTTTCTATCACTTCTTACCTCTCTGACATTTCTGACAGACAGCAGATGTTAAGAAGAACAAAGAAAATTAATACTAGATGTGTTGGGGCATGACTGTTTTTCCTAAATCTATTTACATCTATAATGTAATACTTTAATTAGCTTCATAAACATCTTAATATTGTGTATCATATACATACCATTCTGTGACTACTATTAAAACTTAAGACTAAAATCTTCTTCTGTTGGAAAAGAAATGATAGCCTCGAAACTGTCATTCTCCAGGTTGCGTGTGCATGTGTGTGTGTACATATCAGAAAAGCAGAGAGCAGAGGCTCTCCAGTCTTAACTATCCAGCACAGCCAAACCTCTTCAAAGGGCAATGGAGAAAAAGAATACACAATGAAATACTCTTCGCATCTGCAAGGAAGATGCGAGATGTATGTTTTCTAAAAAGCAACGCCAAACCATAAAGAAATTAATAAAGGCGGCTTTTCTCTATTTTTTTGCAAACAGTCTACTGAATTTCTCTAGCATTTGGTGTCATCCTTCAATACAAGCCCTATTTATCAATAATCTGCCCAAACTACTACAAATAGATCGAAGGCCCTTGTGACTTCTTACTCAGAGGCACAGAAAGAAAAGTTTAGGCTGCTGGTCATACTGCCAGCAGGTGGTAAAAAAAAATACATAAAATAAAAAATAACAGTAATTTCCATTCTCATTAAGCAAGACACTACAAAATCTTGAAATGATACAATAAATCACTTCCTAATCTGCATAACCTACCTGACTTCCAATTTCTCAATATCTTCTTCTTCCACCTGAAATTGGGACTTTTTGGTATAACTGCTGGACCTGGTTACCTGGAAGTAAAATCTTCCCATTAATATATACTTTTTACTGTCTTATTTAATAATTCAACACACCAAAAAAACCCCAATCTTTAACACTGTCAATTAGTGTTTGAAAATTCAAAGTCTAGTTCACCAAGTATACAGTCCTCTGATACAAAGCAGATGAAAAGGGGGACAAGAATGTCTGATGTTGGAGACCGAAACGGCTAGTTTAGATCTATTAATAATATATTAGAAACACAAAAAAATGACATGAAACTGGCAAGACTTTCTCCAGTTTCAGAATGAACCCCAAGAAAGTATTAAAACTAGTCTTGAGATGTTTAAGAAAAAAAAAGTCCACTGCTCTTGTCCCAGTTACACCACAGTTGTACCACCTTATTTTTCATTCTTTCTCACTTCTTGACTGACTGTATTGTCAATCTATGTCCTATAAATTATAAGTCAAAATTGTTTGAATGTTTAAAAACACATTTTCGACTTAGTATCTTACTTCCCATCAAATCACTTCCAATATCTTAAACATGACAAGTGAAACACTCTGCGCGCAATACTAAACACACAAGTATGGGACAATTTCTCACTCAAGTCACACAGCAGGATCAGGATCTATATAAATATGGTAACACAAAATACATTTGAGATTACATGTTATATTTTTACTACTTTAACGCTTTGCTAAGCAATATAGTATGCTGCCATTTATTTCTGTAAATGCCTGTTTTCATGTGGTTTTTTTTGTGTTCCTTTGTACCATTGTCAGCACAGCTGATTTTAAGTGGAAGCCTGACATCTTTTGTAGTGCAACACAACAGCAGAAAAGAAAAAAAATCTCTGGTAATTTTTCTACACTCTGAACTAAAATTCTTAGTCCAGTAGAATGTCTTTATGCCCTTATTAGAAATAACTGCCACACTGCTGAGTTCCACGGTATAGGAAATTCCCTCAGAATGCTTCCTGATGGCCACAGACACTAAAGAAAGTGATTCAAGACTAGGCCTTCAACATTAGGTACTGCTATGCAGCATTCTTATAACAGTTGAGAAGTTTCAGAAAACAGATAAACAGGCAGAACATAATATAAGGCTAGAACTATACATTGACAAAAAGTTACCTCAAAATGAAATGTTTCGTTAAACTGCGGATTGCTTGTTTTCTTCTTTACTTTGGTCTTCTTTTGGTCATTCCTGTTCCAATGTGGTAAAATTTTTACCAGAGACAACTTAAACACACAATTATAAAGACATTCTATTGTCAATGGGGCAATTAAAATAATTTGTTATTTTAGAGGTCACTTCATTCAATGAGGGGAAATATTAATATGAAACTAGTTCTTCTTCACAATATAGTTCAAAAAATTAAAATTTCAAGCAACGTATCTATTTAAGTGTGCAGCTGCCTAGTCTTTATAGTTAAATTTATTAACAACTTATTAAGAAGTTTATATTTCAGTTCACAAATAAAATATAGCAATTTCTGAAATGTTTCAAACTAAAGCCTGCAAACACTTTCTTAATGGCTGCTTGCAGGGTTTGAGCAGAGTTTTCATGGTCTTGTTCAAATGCCAAATTCCATTTTTCCCATCCCTTTTTGGTGTGAGGATACCCAACTAGTTCTTTACAGACAGAGGCTTAAAATCAAGACAGCAAATGTTTTCTTTGGAAAAAACTGCAGCTAGCACTAGATGCCAAATAGCATATGGACAAAAAAAAAAAAAAAAAAAAA
>VWPW01014762.1:438512-460721 GCA_013389825.1 Crypturellus undulatus
AAAAAAAAAAAAAAAAAAAGGAACACTCCCCACTCCCTTGTGTTTTACACAGGCAGAACATATTTAAAATTTAACATATTGAAAGAATAAATTTGTAGCTCTTAAAGGGCTTTCATAGTATTAAAACATTTTATGTAAGAAACAAGTATAAAATGCTAAAAAAAACAGATGAGGGAAAGGGGAAAAAAAATTATCCTAGACATCCACTAACTGTTCCCAGGAGACATTAGCCATAGAAATATTCCATTCATGGTGCATGAGTCACAGGTGAACGATACTGGAAAATCTGAACAGGGACCTCCTCTCACATTTGCACATGTAACCTCATACCAGGTACCAAACAGCTGTATGAGAACATGAGACCCAGTTACTTTTGCATAACAGGACTCAAATATATGTCAACGGGCATTCTTTGGCCATCAACACCATGCTTCCTATAAATAATGACAGAATCCTCTGAAAAGCAAGCAAGCAAACAAAAAAACCTCAGTAAACTAATTTGATTGTCCACTACCAGGGAGAAAAAAAAGCCTCTTCCACTTAAAATTTCTTCAGGGACAATTCTGCAAAAGTCTTTAAACACACAAGGTTACTAGAGAGGTTCTGGAATGGCTCAAAGATGCCATTCTTCAGCACCACTGGACCACCGGAAACAGTGTTTATGGATTTATGCTTGAGGCTGAAAAAAAAGAAACAATTTAAATCTAACTTACTTCAGATGCTATTTGACATGGTATTTTCCTCAAAAGAAAAAGAATTCAACATTACTGATTCAAAAATGGAGGTAACATTTAAGCAAAGGGAACTTTGAAGGTGGCATCCTGAGTGTCATCAGAACCTCTCCTCTTTTGCTTTTTCCTCATCCCAAAAAAAAATCTCCTTAAAAAAAAAAAAAAAAAAAGAGGTAGTGGTAAACTGGCAATTAACTCCACTGCCCTATTATATAGGAAGATATCAAAAATATCCCTATCCCCATTTAGGGAAAATAACAAAAAAGTACAAAATGAACAGCCTACGCTAGTCAGAAGCAGACCAAACACTTCTGAGAGTCTGGTAGGGAAGAGGAGTGAACAGTGGCAACCGAGTACATGATGTATACAGAAGTCAGTTAAAGATACCTTCTTCTGAAACAAAACATGACACCTCTACATTCTCTAGCACTTCTTTATTTCAAAGGTTTTTACTAAAAGCTATCACTCGTTTTCAGGATAAGATTACAGTACTTTAGGCTCACTTTTTTTTTTTTTTTTTTTTTTTTTTTTAAAATACTAAAAACATTACCTGGAGGGACCCACAAGAGAGACTGTTGCATAGGGGTCACAGTTCTGTCCATTTATAAGAGGCAACCCGTGGCATTCCTTAATGCTAAAAGGAAAGGGAATCAGTGCATCAGTGAATCAGTATGCCTTGGACAGGGGGAAGAAAGACAAACCAGAAGAATGCCAAACAATTCTATCCTTCTTTTAAGCACGTCCTGCCACACTACACACTGATACATTTTTATCTAACGCAATGAATGCACAGAAGGTAGATCATGACTAGAGACTCCTGGATGGTAACATGAGGTAATATTTAAGTATACAGTTGGACTTTGGCAGCTCAGTGAGAACAAAATTCTTGGAATCACTTAGATAAAAATATTGCAGCACTGCAATCACAAAATGCATGGTGAAATACTAAGTAAATGATCCCCCAAGTCTCAAGAAGCTATAGACATTCATTTTTAAATTTGATTTCTCAGAGACCTTAAACGTTGTTGGGCTTTCTCTGCAAAGACAATCGAAATCTGAACACACTGAAAATGACTGAAAAAAGAAGATTCAGCTAATTGAGGTGCTAAACTGAGTAAGCTGAGGAATGCAAAGCCATATCCTGAAAATTCATTTAAAATTGGATATCCAAAACTGCTAGTGTATAGTCCTAGCACCCAGAAACCTAGAATCTTGTTCTTGATCCTCTCCATACTATTTGTCCATATGACAAATACCAGTTTATCTGAGAAACAGCACTTAAGCTTCATTTCCAAACTCTCTTCTCAACAGCATGTGAATATATGAGAATAGCATAATTGACCTTTTAAAAAAATTCCATAACACATATAGCAAGTTGTAAGCTTCGGATGAATAGGTTCACTTTTCACCACTCCTGATGCAAGAGACAGGATGGTTATAAAGTGTTCTTGGGAGGTTTGCTGGGTCTTCTCCGAAGGCCTGCAATCTCTTTTCTGTAGTCTTCAAGCAGTACTCAAATATGAGAATTAAAATAGCTGGAACTATCGGCAAACTTTAGGCAGAATCCAGGCCTTCTGGCAAACTGGTGTTCTAATATAGTTAGGCACACATCAGTATTTAAATTCAGAAATATTTATCAGATTGTGAATTTCACAAAAAAAAAAAAAATCACACACACAAGAGGGTTTTTTTCTTAAACAAGTTTCTAAATAAACTAAGTTGATGTAATTAAGCTCTGGTTCGCCATAATTAGCAACTTTAAGTCTGTATAGCTTAAGGAGAGAAGAGACTTTGCTAAGTTCATAATCAACTACATTTTCTAAATGCTGTATTTTGGAAAAATGGTATGTGCACTAGTTTATGACATTATTGAAAGCAAAGCAAGTTTAAGAAGTTACACAGCAGCAAGACAACTGTAAGCTGTTAAGTAAATACCTTCTGTACTGTAGAAAACCAACATTAGAAGAATAACAACAAGTTCTAAACTCAAAAACACTGACAAGCTGGAAAACAGACATAACACTCCTGTGCTGCCTCAACTTTACCCACTTCTGACTGTGCATTTTTATGTTCCAGATACTATTTTCCCCAAAAAAACATCCCCTTGTCTTTGCCAGTTCAGGGAACATTTACTGCTTAGCCACACTGCACAGTCATTTCATATTTTTCCTTACAGTGGTTAAGCACACACAGTTTTAAGCATTTTAATAATTTTGGAATCACAAAGAACCTAACAATGACTATAAAACCACAGACTTAAAGGGGTTCTTGAATCATCCAACTGTTTCATCAAGATTAAGTCCTCCTCCAACACATCTGTGACAGAGTGATGCCAAAATTAAACTGTCTAGACAAACGACTGTCAAACAGTCAGTTGAGGTATCTGATTTGGGACAGCCAGCACTTGGTTTTCTTCAGACTATCAGGTCTTAGGGAGCACTAAACATACTAAGCATCCAGAGCTCACCAAAATTTTCAGTTTCCGGCATAAGTTAGCCTCAGCTTGAATCTCATAGGAAATTAATAGCAGATGGACTAAGTCAAACTTATCCAGTATTTTAGCCAGGAGAACATAATTTCTCTTCCTACTGTCTCCTGTCTCATGTTTACCATGCTTCTAGATCTCTCTACCAAACAGATGCAGACCCCACAGAAAATATTATTTTTCACTATATAGAAAGTTTTAAATCTGTTTTCTGATCTCTGTACGACCCACATCCTTGCAGATAAGGATCTCTTAGAAAGGCACGTACCCGATCAAGCCACTAAAACATGATCACAATGCATTACTCTAGATTACACAAATAGTTTGTTCAAGCCTCTCCTGTCTTCCAATAGCCTGACTGCAACACAAATTTAAGAAAAACTTGTTTGTGATTTCCTGTAACTTGAAAAACACTTTACCAACAACCACACAACCCTGCAGCAGAACTAGAATCTCCAGATTCATCACACAGACCTGTCACCTCAAGCGAACATCATACTACAGTCAGTCTCGTTGTGTAGGCAGCCCTAGCATTCTCTTTTCATCTCCTGCCCAAGCCCTAGTTGTGCTGCCAGCAGTAAGTTTTAGCTAGCCTAGGCAGCCTAGTCTACTCCAACATCCCCAAAAAATAAACAATACCTAGTTCAGCCGACTACCAATTTCTGGTATTGCTAAAGTTTTCCGTCTGAGATATAGCAAGCACAAGAATTTGATCCCAATTCATCCAACCCCCTTTCCTTCCAATTCTCCAAGCTAGCCAGTTACAATCATCTCTATTTGCCAACTACTACTGCCTAGAGTCTGCTTAGACACATGACTTGGCTATACAGGTAAGTCAATCTAACTGAACCAAACCTGAATTGCAGTTTAACTGCATTTCTTACTCCTCAGGGACTGCATAGAGAAGACTGAAATGTTGGAACATACATTTGAGCTGCTAAACAAACAGCCTTTGCTAAATATGCATTAAAAGATATGCTAAATATGCATTTTGAAGATACATGGAGTGGCTCAGTTGGAGTATAGTGGACAGATAGAACCTCATGAAGCTTTAATCTACCAAATATCAAAGGAATACTGAAAGATGCCAGAATTGCAAATTTATAGAAAAAAATAAATAAATGTGGCTTTGACTAATCAAAAGTAACAGTAAATATGCATTCCTAGTCTGATAACTGTACAAAAAAATACATTTGCACATGGTAAATGCACATGGTAAGCACTGCAGGTTTGAGACACTCTTTTGCCTATCTAGATTCTCATAAGCAATTTTTATTTAAAAAGCAGAAACTCCTAGAGTTAGTAGAAGTAGACGGAAGTGAAAAACACTTCAATTTTAGCTTTAAGTTTACTACAACTTTATGTAAAGTCTAAGCAACAGGTAACAAGGACTTTTGTTCTTCTCTCAAACTACCAGTGACTTGCAGCTCATGGTTTAAAGATAGATCTTTCATACTACATTCATCTTGCTTCATTTCTGTAGTTTGGTTTGTGAAGGAATTTTCATACAGGAAATATAAGCCTTTCATATATGAACTGGCATATATTAAGTCTTTGATACAGAAACAAGTCCTTAAAGAGATACAGCCCTCAAATCTACCTCCTCCCACCCAGTAAGGACTGATGGGCTCTGTAACCCCATCATTCACATCAACTGAAGCCCTCCAAACACAGAAATGAAGCTGCTGTAACCATTAGGCTTTGCTGATCTCAATTTTTTTTCTACTTCCTATTATAGAGACAGATAAAATATGTTGAGAGGATTTACATATCTTATTCCAGTAAGATACAGTAACAAAATGACAATTCTCTTCAAGGGAGTAAACAATTTATTTAGATCAAGCAAATGCAAAAAAGACAAAACAGCTGTAATAAGCTATTTCTGGCCTTTCAACAATACTGTAAGTACATACAGCGATTTATCTTAGACTTAAAGCTGTGCGAAGGAGAAAGTACTACCATCCAATAGCCTAATTGGGCAAAAAAGTATCATCAGTTTCACCAGTAGCAATTATGCAAAAAATCACACAAAATTGTTTTTTACAGACTCCCAGAAAGGAGAGCAGCAATCATGTATTTTTTAAATGTGCTACTACACATGTCACTGTGGTTTTGAAAAAAGAACCTGAATTGAGTCAGCAGTCATTTGTTGCAGTATCTTTTTTTCCCTCCTCATTCACACATTTGAAAAGGAAATGAGTAGTGTAAGAAACAAAACAAAATTTTAATTCAGATGAGGTCTGTGGGTGTATCTGCATAAAGTTTAACCCTAAGGTCTCAATTAACAAAAAATTGTGTATCAAGTCAGGGTTTAGCCTACTAATTTTCCCCTCCAAGACAGCTTTTCAGCAGAGTAATCTCATGCAGCTTTTTATATATAAGCATATAGAGGCTTTACTGATAGCAAGAAATTTCAAATGTTAGTTTGACACATTTCAAAAACTTGCTATGATAAACAATACACATTTCGGTTCATTAAAACTTTCCAGAAAGGACTCAAATGTGTTTGTTTTAGGTTTCTAAACACACTTACATTCATTTTTCAATTCTTTGTCCAACTGCAAAGCTGTAACTGGCTTCTGAAGGTGCCACCTCAGGGAATGTGGCACACGCCCCACCACCAGCCCTTTCCCCCTTCCCCGCCTCTGGCTTCATCAAGACCAAATCATTAACCTGAGGTACATCTTGTCCAAAACTCTTTTTGTCAGCTTGGATAAAAGAAGGAAACTTTCAATTTTTGAGAGTTTGCAATTTTTCTTGGCTGCAACTCCCAGCTTCTCTGGTATAAACATAGTCAGAGATACTAATTCTTGTCCTTCCCAAAACTTACTTTCCGTATACAAAGTCATGTAAGGCAATTCAAACAAGACTCCAAGTTAAACACTAAGGGTGGGTGGGGCACGGAATAAATAAGTAAAAGCAGCGTAGAATCTCATTCATGGTCTTTTTATAAGACAACTGTCCATGTCTTGCCGAAGTCACATGTTCCTTTTCCAATCATTTCTAATTTGGAAAAGTAACTACGGCCACATACCTTCCTCTCTTCAGTATTAGCCTTGAGAGGCTAAACTACAAACACTAAAGAGCTACTTTCTACTGTAACTACCTACATTTCTCAACTAAATCCTCATAAAACCCATCCAGAAGGCAAAGAAAAAGAGCTTCCACAAGCAAGACTACTTAACCATAATAAGAACAAACAAGCTTCTAGTCAGGTCTAATCTTACCAAGTCTGTTCAGCCACAAACAAAAGTTAACTGACAAACTCCAGATGATGCCACAGAACTACCTGCTATTGTCTGTGTGCATCTTGAGCTGCAAAAGTTGTGGCGACTTTTTTTTTTTTTTTTTTACATCTTTGTGTAACTTATGTACTCTCAAGGAATGCACCCTGAAAATCCATTAGAAACTTACACAAATAATGAAGCCAGTAAAAGCATCTCAAATTCTCTTATCCTACAAAAATAGACCAGTTGAAGGCTTAAAATAAATCCCTGTCTCATTACATTAAGAGACCATTCATTTGAACACTGCTGCAAGATAACTACTAGTTTCTTCATGCAAGTATACAAAAAAGACAAAAAACCTTACTTCTCATATTCTGAATGAACATGTGAGAGTGCTTATGTATGAAGTACCTTTTACAGGCAATTATTTCAAGGTTATCAGCAAGTCTGCTAACATGTAATAAACATGTAGCTTCAGTTTAAGGAACTCTTGCTCTTTCATAATTTCGGATGAGGACAAAAGTGTTGATGTAACATTGCAGTGTTTAACGCACGCTCTTCTTCCACATGTCACTCAGTGGGCACGCGCAGCAACCACGAGAACCCTAGCTTCCTTTTGATCATTTATCTCCGTCATAAACAGATCCTAAAGGAGGGCACAGTGAGTAAACCACTTCCTACTCAAAACTGCAATCTACAACAGCAACTTTCTAAGGCAATTTTTCCTTACCATACCAAAATCAAAACATTTTAAACATAAAAAATTGATATAAACTGTGCAACTGTGTAAACTGCATCAATATATAAGAATCAAATAAATAAATCTAACATCTAAAACAAAAAGATGTTAAATTGGGAATGTAGCACAAAGACATAAAATTCCAGTCACCTTTTGGTGGTGAATGGTCTCATGTCTTTACAGCTTAGAGTCAAAATTAAATCTGGTAATGGGAAGTCCTTGAGATATTGCTAAGAAATTTTATTGAAACATGGCAATGTTATGCTTTCCCAAAAAGCATCACCTGTATTTTGATTTTTCAGACACTCCTTGCTATAGTTAACCATGAGAAGGTCACTTGAGCAAACAAAGACAGACCTTCACATTTCAAAACAAAACATCACTACTGAAAAGGTTGCAGAAGGTTCCCACCAACAGCAGCCAGAGCTCATCCATGTCAGTAACAGCCCTGCAATTTCTAGCTGCAGTGAGCATCCCTAGCTTCCTCGCTCAGACTCATTTTGCTTGGGCTCAAAAGGTATTAGTACTAAACAGCCATGAGGAGCCCTAATGAATGGGACTGCTTTGGGAACTGGAGAGATAAGCAGCTGCTAAAACCTTCTGCAGAAAAATCCCTAAGCAAGTACCTGTTCCTTCCCACAGGGCAACAGCCTCTCACCCCTCCCAAAATAATTCCCCTCATGCCATGTAAAAAGAAAAAATGTTATTGGTACTAGGATGTGCAGACATTCAAAATTAAAAAGGAATAATTATATCACATTGTAACAACAAACTCAAAATTTACTGATGGATATATATATGTGTATATATATATATGATGTTCTTACTGTACTACTAGCTGCTGACACACAGATCCATTATCTGTTATCAGTTCATTCAGTTTTAATTCAAGGTGAACTTTTCCCTGGAGGAAAAAAAAAAAAGAAAAATATTTTTTAAACACCTTTATTTTAAAATTACCAGTTAAGACAATATAGTGTATAATTTTAAAAAAATTAACGTTAATTTCAATACATCCACTTCAAAAGCAGGCATTTGGTCTAAAGTATGTATCCTGCAAGTACTGTAAATGAAACTTTTTCAACTAGGGGAGACAATGATTAAGAGATGTATCACCACCATGAACTGCACACAGCACATGAATTGTTCAAGCTTCTACAGATCTAATGTTTAAAAAAAAAAAAAAGTATTTCTTTCCAGCATGAGGAAGTACAGAGAATAAAAGGGAAGTATAAAGAGTAAGAGTTCCTCTCAATCCTTTTATCCTAGGCATTGGAGGACCCCATGAATAAACGAAGAGCGAGTTCAGAAGAGTTTCAAAAGGAAGTCCTAATACGACCTTGAAAGCTCAAAGCAATTACATAAATAAAAATAATATAATAGCATAGCGGGGCTATAACAAATAACCTTTAATACACAGCTGCAAAGTTTGGTCCATTCCATCAGACTGAATACCCTTCAGAAATCTTATTACAGTGCAGCTTTTAACCATCTTGTGAAATCTGTTGATGTTTTGGCAGAACAGCAAATACAATCAAAGGAGACAAAAAGGTGACAAAAATATCTAAACCCAGTCACCTCCTCTTTTTCTGATGTAGTAGGATGGTGTTTGGCATTTACTAAGACATATCAGAAACAAGAATACAGAAGCTATGGCATGGCATGGAGTAAGCTTGGAGTTCAGCAATGGCAAGCCTGCTCTACCCTCTCAAAACGGGGTGCAAGAACTTCAAGCTACTCCATGCACCTTTCTTCACACTTCATATATTCATATTTCATGTAAGAGACACTGATGCAAACACAGACTGAAGAGATGGATAGACAGATGTGTTAGGGTCTCTGCACATCTCCCTGTGTTTGCACAACTATGTAAAGAGAGAAAACAGCCTCAACGGATCCTGCTGTTCAAATGAAATAATTTAGAGTTAAGACTTTTATCACTGTATCACCTGTGTTCAAAGTCCATCATCCACAAACCAATAGAGAGTGGGTACTCTGGACAGTGATTACTGTATGATTCCCTAATCCTTAAACTCTTCTCTAGAGATTGTTTATAAGCAACTGTCCAGAGACAGAACATGAGGCAAGACAGACCTTCAGCAGTACTTCAGAACCTATGCACTCCTATTTGTTTTAGATCTGTGTAGTTGATAAACAGAACATTAGATGACACTGATTTGGTCATGATTAGGATTCTTCTTCACCTGAACAACAGGACAAGTTAGGTCTGGAAGGTAATTGTTGCAGAAGGCAACAATCTGAATGACAGTTTTGCTGTTACAACCCTAAAATGGAAATAAAACCTGTAGCTGACCCTCTTCACATTTCTAAAACATTAATGTTTTGACATAAAATTGAAATGCTTTTATTGTAAATCCCCCGGGGCAAGGGTTGTATTTTTCTCTCTGTAGGTCACATGGGAGGAAACCTAAAGTTTCTTTTTTTTTTTTTTTTTTTTTTTTTAAAGCAAGTTAAGTGAAACTATTTTTGGATGTCCGCCAAGTGTTGTGCAAAACATTACTACATGCGGTGGAACACAGGTACATTAAGAAAATATTTGTCAAACAGAGAAACTCTATTACAAAAATAGATTTACAGGCTGAAAACAGGATATTGAGCAGGAAGCTCACAGCCTTACAAGGCAAAGTTCTTGAATGACAAATGAAGAGACAGTACTACTTATTGTAATAGCTGACTTAACTACTTTAAGTAAACAGACCTAGTGAGCAACTCAAACACACCTTTCTTTGCTCTTAAGCAAAAGAAAACAAAAAAAAAAATCTCAAACTCGAGTGATGTGTTCTTCTGCAGTGGTCAGTCTAACAAAAAGTTTACTGACCTTGAATGTTACCTATATCTGTATTTTGTCCAAAACTCATTGCCGTTATGGTGATGATAAAATGGCTGTATCTAAGTGAGTATCTCCATGACAATTATAACCAGTTTTAGGCAGATTGTTATTGTTTTGTTTGTTGCGAGCAGTGTTATGGTTTCCTAAGGCAGCTCATATGCAGATCTATATTGCAGCTTTGAAAAAATATACAGCTGGGTTTTAAATGCAGTTGCACAGGTTAGCTTTAGACCAAAGCATCAAGAGAAATCAGTCATTCTTATAAGACAAAAAAGAACAACTCCATATGCAAATGCACTTTTGAAGATTCGTTGGTCTCCAAGCAGTTCATAAAGCCAGACAGGTACCATTTTCATTTTATAAAGAGATTTACAGTTACCTTGCCTGATAAAAGCAGGAGGGAAACAAAGCTATTCATTTTGGCGCTAATATTCATATACAGGTTACCCAAAAAGCCAAAAGAGTGCTCAAATCACCAGCCCACATGTCAGAATCACAAAAAAACAATGTTCAATCTGGATCCTACTGAGAAGATTTACTCTACATCAGATTTCTTTTTTCTTGGATTAGAAGACTGAGCTGTTTGAATCTACAAAGTGGCCTAGGATGCAATCTCTCTTTCCAAAGAAATTTAGGCATTTTACCTGAATGAACATCAGACGAATCTATCAGAAATAATCATTTTATGTCAGGCTAAGCCAAAACCTTGCCAACTCAAACACACAGTGCCTCTAATTTAGTGAACTTCACCTTCACTTCAGATTACCAGTACTATTATAAAGCCGTGGACCTAGAACATAAGATGGCAGGTATACATAGCTTTTGCGTTAGTATCTTGTGCATTTTATCCTACAGAAGTCTTAAACTTATAATAGGTAACATGGTTTTAGGAAGTGACTACTGTCTGTCTCACTCTCCTCTCTCATTTTTTTTTAAATTCTACAGGTATTAGCAAGTAATTCCAGAAAAGGGAAAAAAAAAAAAAAAAAGAAAAACAAAAAACAAGACATGGCATTCAATACACTTTTTAGTCTTCATAGAAACCATCTAAATTTGGTCATTAATGAACTTAAGTCTCTTACGACGCTTTCATTTGTCCAGAAAGGTAGAGCCTACAATTTCCCAAACAGACTACAAGAATTGTTGGAAATGTAAAGAAAAACAGAGAAAAAAAAAAAAGCCAAGAAAAGCACAAGATAAGCTTATTTGAAGAAACACATCAGTCAATGCCAAAGCATTTTATGACTCAGCCTGGATTGTGTACATCTGCAAACTGTACACAACAACATTCATCTTTATTCACTGTAGAATGAATATGCATCTCTACCATTAATGTATCTGATATACAAGCTATGCCTTACAGCAAACTTAGCTTGTAGGAAAAACAGAGTCCTGGAACACACAAAGCACAGGGTTCTTGAAAGAAATAGTGTTTCTTTTTAAAAAAAACTGCAATGAACCCTGGCCATAGCCAGGGAATATAAAATACTTGAAGCCATCCTTGCATTCATCACAAAGAAAAGACTTACATAGAAGGAATTAGAAAAAAAAGTTAAATATTGTTTAGCCCTACAAGGAGCACAGCATGTTTGAAAATTATTTTTCTTTTTCAAACTGTAATTTAGGTTTTAAATATCTATCCGGTCAACACACACAAAAACACACACTCCAAGGCAAGATTATCATGAGGAGCTTGCATGTCAGAAACAGTGTCATTCTTTATTGGAAAACTCACACAGGAGTGCTTGACATCTCAGCCACAGGAAAATACCAAGTAAGAGCTTGTATTCAACTGTGAACTACAAATTCATAGAAAAAAAATCTAACATAGAAAACTGCTCAATTATATGAAATGTAATTGAATATTCACAAGCTTAAGTCTTACTCATAGGAATATTTGTAGTAACATGACAAAAAGCAAGAATTTTTCTTTTTTAAATGAATGACAAAAATAGAGCATAGGTGAAAGCTGAAATGTCATTCAGCTTCTATTTTGAAAGGATTTTCCTCAAATATTCAGTGCAATTAGATGGTGGAACTGGAGGAAGGAGACAACTATGTCTTATTTTCAACAGGTAATAAAAAGTGCTGAGACATTGTTTTGTATACCCCCCAAGCATTGCCTTCTAAGCTTAGAGAACACACTTGCACATTAATTCTGTCCACACATTCACCTTCTATAAAAGTACTCAGAAATTTCAAACAAGAACACAAACACTGCGAAGTCTGAGACTTTGCACCAAACAACTCCAGTTTTGAAGACTTTACTATTTCATATTATATAATAGTTTCAAATGGTAAAACCAAAACTGATTTAAAAAAAAAAAATCTTTTCCTAAACCCTTCACCCCCTTCAAGCACTTAAAATTCCTCTTATATATTTTTAAGAATATATAGAGACTTATATATTGATATATATTCTAGAATATATATATACACACACTGATAACACAATATCTTCCATTAGACATTTCCCAGACAGTGGCCTCAAGTATTCTATCAATTTTAAAATTATCGTAAGGAACAACACAACTAGTTTAGAAATGCTAAATATGCATTATTCTTTAATCAAGCTGAAAGACAACTGCCTCAAGAATAAAAAAGGCCGACCTCTATCTGCCATAGTTCAATATAAATTCTACCATTACATATATTAAATTTTAAAATATAAATGTGCAATCTAATACTTACCTGAACTTCTGAATTAGAATCAATAGGTTGAAGCAAAAACCAGCTCTCTTTGCCTGTGTAGTTGCATAAATCATCTTTTTTGATCGAAACCTTTCCTGAGGTCAGGGAGAGGGAGAAAGAAAAGGTGGAGGCATAAATACCACTTTCATGTGAATAGGTCAAATAGCTCAAGAGATCTGAGGTCTTGATAGTTTCTTAATCTTGTTAAAGCTGGTGATGTGGTGATGTTATATGAAAAGCTCACAGCAACAGGAAACTAGAAACACAGAACAGAAGAGCAGAAGAGCCTATATAAAGACAAATTAATCTAAATGTAATCCGTTATCTAGGCTATCTAATAAATTTAGACTACACAAAATAAAGAATGAGCTTGTGTTTGTACGTTATGTAGCATAATAAGGTTTTGAGAGAATAGTAATGGTTTTGAAGAACATTTAAATAAGAAATTGAAGGTAAAAGCCTTTTGCACATGTTATTTGGAAAGCTGTTGTTATACTAAACTATCTGGCACCCTGGTGCAAATTATTTCTTTCCTCAATTCAAATAATGTGAGGCCTACTCATAGCAGACTTTTAGCCAGACATT
This sequence comes from Crypturellus undulatus, assembly GCA_013389825.1. Classification (NCBI taxonomy): domain Eukaryota; kingdom Metazoa; phylum Chordata; class Aves; order Tinamiformes; family Tinamidae; genus Crypturellus; species Crypturellus undulatus. The sequence goes on from VWPW01014762.1 coordinate 451,822, forward strand.
TTTTAGCTACTATATCCAAATTGCAGCTGCAATAGGGCAATTATGCATCAAAAGAAATTGCATCTCTAATTTTTCAGATAAGCTACAACCATTTTCAGATAAGCTATATCAAGCATTTTGCAGTAGCTTATTAGTCACTGAATTTACAGGTTATACTGGCAGAGATAGACAGAATGAATTATTTAGCTCTTTCTATATCGATATACCAATAGCCACAATTGTTAAAATATTCTCAAAAGCGGAGAAAAAAAGACAGTAAATATATTGAATAAGAACATAATGTGTTCTATTATTCTAAAAAAATATGGATTAAATATATTTAAGGCAAGATAAGAAAATGCTGTTTCCAAAACATTAAATGAACATTTTTTTTTTGAAATAAGCATCAGTTTAATGATTGTATTCATTAAACTACAGAGCATGATACTGAAAATGACTGATTTTTTTTAAATTATGCAATATGTAGGGAATATCCCAGAACATACCTATACGCAGGTCTTTTTGCAAAACACTTTTATCATAAATATAGAAGGACAACCATTGGAATGTTCTTGGAATCTCAAAGTAAAACTCTTCTCCAAAATAAGGGCTGAAAAGAAAGACTGAAAATTAAAACAACAAAGCACTTACTGTAATACATACAGAACAATTACTAAAAAGCAGCATTTTACTGCAGTCACTGTTTTCACGTTGAACAGAGAAAAAGACATGTTATCTTAAATACTTATTTCCTCTTGAAAACTGAACTAGTAAATGCATTTCTCTAGCTAAATAAGTCCACAACTGTAGTTACAGTTCACTGTACTTCATAGCTGTACTAATAAATAGCAAGAACTATTTAAAGAGCATCTTCCTCTTCCTCAATATATGGAATGCTACTCAGACATGAAATTTAGAGGATCAAAAAGTTACCAACATAGTCAGCAAAAACAGAAAGGAACCTACCGGGTAAGTATAACTCAGAACACTGACTCTTAACTGCTAACAAAACATTCTTCATTTAGCAAAAGAACTTTCACATTGCCTGAAAATTTTCTCAGTGTGCACTTAAGGCCTTCAGAATTGCCATCTTGGTACTGTGAGATGTTTCTTCCTTGATTTGTAACACACGAATTTTGCTAATTTCATTTAATTAATTTATTTCTATTTTAGCAATATTAAAAAAACCCAATTAATTAAACATGATTTATTCTATCAGTGTCTTACTAGGCAATTAGTAGCTCTTTTGTAGTCAAAGTGCATTTTAATTATTTTTAAAGGAATATAGAAGAAATGCCTGTATAAAAATTAATCACGAACAGCATTGTTTCTAAGTACAAGATGCCTTATGGTGTCAATCATTAAGTCTGTCAAAAACCTGACCACACAAGCACATTGAAAAAAGAACATCTGTGCACCCTTCTTTCAAATATGAAAGTTATATATATTCAGTATGCTTTAAAACTGCATGCTAGTAAATGATTCTCACTGCATACAAGAACCACATGGAGGAAAAAAATAAAAAAGGAAAGAAAATGAAACGAGGCATCTCATGATCTGTGTGTGTGTGTGTGTGCGTAAGTATTTAGTTTGATGGGTAAAAGGGAACTTGGTTTCTGCATTACTAATACAGTGTCTTCAAGGGGTTTTTTTTGTTTTGTTTTGTTTTTTTTGTTTTTGTTTTTTTAAAGAGTACTCTATTTCAAAATTAATTTGAAGATCAAAAAAATCAACAGCAATCAGGAAGGACAACTATATGACATTTTTAATTTTCAAGTGCTGTAGTCTGATCCAATCATTTTCAAAATCTAACTGGTTTCATGTATGCAGTACTTGCTGTTTATGCCTAGACATAAGGAGGCTTTGAAATGATGCTCTGAAGTAGACATTCTCTATTTAAATTGGTTATATGATTAGGAATACTTTTTCCAGGATAGAAAACATCAAGAGAGATGTGTCAAAGAGCAAATCCTCAATACAAAATTGCAGGAAACCATAAGAGTAAGGAAAATTTTCACATTTCATAATAATAATAATAAAACTTAGATACCCCAGACCATGAAGCTGGAATAGTGCTTCACTGCGAGTCAACAAAGAACCTAGAATTTCAAGATGTAAAAGCGGCTATATACCACTTCAGTTATGTTACCATGAGTTTTTTCTCGTTGCTTTTGAAGCTGCAGGGCACTAGTAGAATGAACAGCTAACCACTCAGGGAGGTAAGGCAAGCCATTCTGTGTTAGTACAGCTTACAGAGCCCAAAACAAGAATTTCAAGAGAGAATGAGGCCTATTCAGGGAGGTATCCCACACCAAAAGAAACTCTGATAAATGGAAGAGTTCCAGTTCCTTCATTCTAAAAACAGGTTTTACAAGATAGTCACCAAAAGCAGAATTCCACCAATACAGAACAACTACAGAATATTATGTCAGGTACAGGAAATGACAAGGAGAGCAAATATCAAAAAGATTCCTTTCCCTTGAAAATAAACTGGCAAGAAAAAGTATGTTATTGTGCCCAAAGGAACAGAATAAAATAATGGTGAAAGACATTTTAGCATGTTTCATTTTAAAAGTACATTACTATTCATGAGCCTCAATTCTGCCATTTTCCACTTACTCTCAAGATTTACACAATGCTCTACCGTCACTTCAAGTCAACTCTCACATTAAGGAGACACAGCAAAACCACACGCACACATAAATACATATATTGCTTTCATTCTGCACCAAGGAGGTCTTACTCACCACATCCACTTAAAAATTAAGCTTACCTTAAAGATTTTTCAACTACTTGTGTACGAAAGACTTCCTCCTGGTCCAAGTTTATAGTACAGAAAACATCTCTCATTTTGTTAGGTACTAAATGTTTGGCTTCACCTGTAAATACAAACAATGACTATAAATATTGAGGGCACAAATATTTTACAGTTGGAACAAATGTCCAAAATTAACTTTTGCATTCCTTCTCCTATTCATTCTATTCACCTTTTAAGATCACTCATTCATAATGTTCACAGGATCCAATGTGTACACAGGAATTATGTACACAGGAATGGCTACACCCATCTTCATGTGGGAATGAGAAATCAACAGGAAGACAAGAGCACCCTGACTCATCACCACCACTTCCTGCAGCACCTGCACTTTCCCTTGAGAGGTCTCATCTCTGCCTTGACCCTGGCCAGCTTGCTAAATCCGAGCAGCCTGAGGTGATCTGGCATTGGGTCATAAAATGAAGTGAGGATCTGACTGAGCTATTGTTCACTCAATATTTTCTCCAGAAATATTTAGGTTAAAGGAAACTGTTTAATACAATCTCACCCATCAGATTCATTTTTCACCAAAAAACCCACCCACAGACAGACCCTTAAATAGCATGTTTTCAAAGGTTCAGCTGCAAGTAGTTTTCCCCCGATCCCAACAGTCTGGGCTAGTAGAGAAATGAAAATGATGAAATGATTGATGAAAATCAACTACTGTAAATACAATATGGATAAAAACAAGCTGGATAGGGAGTCTGTAAAGAGTCAGGGTGACTGTCAACACAGGAACACAACAATTTGTTGGGTCCCGAGTCTAGCCCACTGCGAAAAACACACATTGGACATCGGACAGCCCTTTCTGGAAGCAGTTACTTCTACACAATTGCTGCTAAAAACAGCTGCCAATAGTCAAATTTGAAAATCTTAGTGCTTCAGATATCCACATTTATTTATGGCAATACTATGCTTTAGCTTAAAGAGCTATGTCCCCTTTCCCCTCTAAAAGTCTTCATACGCAGCAATCATATCCTTTTCAGTTTTTATTCTACTACAAGAAATGAAGCAAGCTTTTCTGGTCCTCTCCCGTGTTAAATACTTCCCTCTCTATACCTGTCCCATTTCAATTATTAGTTTAAAGACTGGCAACCAGAACTATACAGAGTATTCCAGAATAGGTCTTATCCAGGAGCTTTTACAATTGCATTCGTGCTTAATCTACTAGAAAATTCTCTCCTAATAAAATACAGAAGCCAAGTTATCTAAATCTCTGCTATAACATACTAAAGGATAACAGAGCTAAAGGTGAATGAAGTACATGGGTAAAATCATTATCTCAGTAATGTCACTTCCAATCAATAATCATTTCCACTATAGCTTAAAACTATATCTGAAATGTGTTTTCTAGAAAAATGCAGATGTGAAGCACTGTGGAAATAAGATCCATTGTCTATGTTTTTAAAATCTAAAACAAATTTAAACAAAATTTAAAAACAAAATTCTTAACATTTCTTAACATACATTGACAGTCTTGAATATTAACTAAATAACAGGTGACATTTCAAAGGCTACTATAGCTGTAACCAACAGAGAACATGGTGGTTTAGCAACAGAGACTGAACTTCTGCATGGCCTTTTCACCATCAGGTTTTGTGTACCCTGATGGAAAGTATGAACAGACACTTAAGTAACTGCAACTGTTAAAATTCTGTTCTCAGAAGCATCAATGAGCTTTTCATCAGCTTGGGTGTGGGAGAGAAGGAAGTAAACATTATTTTTAAATGTCATGCTTAATGTTGACAGATTAAGAGACATCAATAAAACCACTATTTAATGCCATGAGACCCCAAAAAAGAGACTAAACTCAAAACTATACTTCAAGTGAGAAAAGCAACAGAGATTAAACATCACTTCAAAATATGCTGTTTTAATACAGCATATGAAATAGTTTCCCCCTCAGAAGGCTTTTGATGCTGCAGTTTGCAATTAATGTGCATGACCTGCATATGCCAGTTATAATAAGGACCTTCTAATTTTTCATCAATACTCTATAGCTTAATCATTTTATTCTTACATAAAATATTTAAGCTCAAGTATTACTTTGGTGCCACTCTAAAGCCAGAGTATGGTGAACCCTGAAAGGACATTAAAAGTACTAGCTTATTCAAATAATACAAATTAAGTCTTTTCAGACACCTTCACCATTTTCATGCCTATATTGTAATCTTTCAGTATTAAAATGAACTTTATTAGGAGAACTTCCTTAGGAGGGAATAGGATAAATAGAAGTTCTGATTTTCTAATGAATGTTGCAGCCCAGATATTAAGCTTTAAAGTACACAGACTCTTCTTCTCTTAATAATTTTAAAATAACTTTTGCAATTCTCTATCCACATCCGTGTTATTCTCAGAGCATAAGATTTCACATTTTTCCAAATTCCTCTTAACATGTTTGATTCTGGGAGACTTTTCAGCCATATAATGATCCAAATCTTTTAAGAGCCCTTACATTCTTAATAAAAAACACAAGTTTCTAATTGATTACACTGCAGGCAAATCTCATTTTTTCCTCAAAAAAACCCGCAGTTTAGCAGCTGCATAAAAATAAAGTATGAAGAATGCACATATAATCTGCCTGAATTTTCTGATTTTCAATCTGCTTATCAAGTATGCAATTCTGAATGACAATGATGGCAAATGGAAGGCAGTTCCACTGTTCAAAAGATAAAAAAAAAAATAAAGAGAAGTGAGAGAGAAGTGAAAGAGAAGTATACTGAAGAAATGTATGCCAGTGTTTTCCAAAGGCTCGTTTAGAAAGCAGAGATAGTATGAATGAACACCAAATAAAGTTGTTCTGGGGAGAAGAGAGCAATAAAACCAATTTTGGTTTCAACTGTAAAAGTGTATTTCAAACCTTCTCACAGCGACTATCATTTAAAAATGTATGTTGTGATACTTGCTTCGGAAACCTTGCAGTTCAAACAGCAAAACATAGGATTCAGACAACAGCAAGAATAGATTTTTGTTTTAACCACATCAGTTCACCCACTTCAGTCACTGAATTGACATAAAAGAGAAATTCTCACATGACACTTTCAGCCTAATTCAAGAGAAAAAGCATGAAATACACTACTAAAATAATAAATGTCAACCTTTCTACAATATTTTGAAGAGAAAGACATACATAATTATTTCTATTTATATGACTTTAAAACTAACTTCACTACCACTCAAGTGCTTACTTTGGGAAAGCAAAAAGAAATTAAAATACTCTGGCCAATTAGGTATATCAGTTTGGTTTTTAAAATATTTCTAAAAAAATTGTTAGTTTTCCTATATAAATCCTTGTTAAATTTAAAAAAAAAATCTCACTTCAAAATAACAAATATTAGATGAAATCTAAGCAAAAGGGAAAAACATGTTGCTAATAAACACATAAGTATTAAAGCAATAAGAATTCAGGTAATTAGCATCTAATAAATTAAATTCTGTGTTACCTTAATGTTACAAAAGTTAAAGACAGCACTGTGGCAGCTTACTAAACACAAAAGTCCTGTCCCTTGCCACCATTTTATACATCATTTGTATAATGCAGATATAGCACAAAAATATCAAGTTAATTCTTGTTTTGACTTAAAAGTGCATCAGAACCTAAACAAAAGCAGCAACTAGGACAAGTTCACTCAGAGGATATTGTGAATGACATACAAGTGTATAAACACTACTCATCCTTTGACAGGAAAATGAAACTGAAAAATGTAAAATAACTTTATGGCCATGAAGTACAAAGTTTTCTATTCAGGGAGCTAAACATGCTGTACAGCAACAGCTACATCCGCTGTAGAGGTGTAGGATAATCTGAGACAACCACATGGTGCTAACTCCACAGCTCTCCACTAGGACAGGCTTTCAGGAAAAATAACATAAAAAAAAATTATTCAAAATCACTCACCACATAAAAAAAATGCAGGACATCTTATAAAAAGAAAACAGAAGATAATTATATAACTTAGAAGACTAAATTTAATACACACACACAAAAAGCTACAAGAAGATATCCTTATGCCTAGAGTAAGTATAGTTAAGATACTTTTGACACTGCCAGGAGTCAAAATAGAGCCACTGATACATAATTGTCATTTAAAAAAAAAAAAAATCTAGTGAAAACCTGCAAAAAGAAATATCCTATTTTCAAAGAAAAAATATGGGGGTTTGGACCAATGAAAGAGGATCACATCTTCACATCCTCTTATATTTGAAAATCAGAGGCATGAAACTGTACAAACACTAGAATCCAACATAGTATATATAGTACTATGGAATGCAGAGGCATTCCTATTTGTTTTTTTTCATTGCTATGTATGCAACAACTACTCAGGTCAACTTAAGTATAGGCCTCAAGTCCCTTGGGATGATTTGTATAAGATTTATCTTTATTTTTATCTTTTTTTTTTTTTAACAATACATAGATAGACGATAAATAAGAATTTACCACAGATGATATGTATATTTTCTACATATGTAGAACTAAGCAGAACTGGCATTCTTCATTAAAATATGCACAAGCATTCATGTAACATATACAAAATGAATAGTGTTAAGTCTTGTAGTAGTTCACATACCAACAAGACCTAGACTTCACTTTCTACTTGTGAAAAGCATGTTTCAGGATTTTTTTTTTTTGAAAGATATAAAGTTTGCTATGAATAAGCTTAATTCGGACGGTACATCCCACCCAGGGGAAAAAAAAAAAAAAAAAANTTTGCTATGAATAAGCTTAATTCAGATGGTACATCCCACCCAGGGAAAAAAAAAAAAAAGACACATGAGCAAAAACATTAGAAAGAAGTGAAAATATAGCACTATACAATGTGTAAAGAGGTCAGTTCAAAAGCTTCTTTAACATATTACATCTTTTCTTAATGGTGTTTCTGTTTTGTTAGCAGAAATCAGTAGTTTTACAAAAAGACTTTCACGCATTCTTTCAAGAAATGTTGTTTATCATAGCTATTACTTTCACTCATTTTTCAAATGTACTCCTACAGATCTTCCATGCTTTTAGCAGCCAATTCTCTATATATTCTCTAGAAGCAGGTCACAACCCCTGCTTGTCATCACTTTTGCCAAGTAACTGGCTGCGGTAATAGCCAAAGCTACAATTTCAAAGTAGCAATAGCAGGGTCTATGCATAACACATGAATGGGATGCAATAAAGCTCGTTTCAACATCTGTGTTAAGAAATTCATTCCTTGTCTTGTAATACTTAACAGAAAATTTCATTCAAGTATCATGTAATTTAAGACTCCAATTTGAAGTAGTGATACAAATCTTAGGATAAAATTAGGATACCAAAGGGAGTCAGTGAATAACTTAACAACATGGAATTTCAGCGAGCTTGTGTTCAGGCTGTCCATTCAATGAGCGATGCTCAGACTCAACATCTCCTATTCTCATGACCATCTTCTACCTACTAAAGACAAACTCAAGTCTGTAGGACATGGCATACGTCGTCAAGTAAAAATGACCTCATTTCTCAATTAAATCTTTCACAACCAAGTTTGATCATTCAGAAGGTGTTTGTAACTGATCCCCAGTCCCAGCACAGTTTCCAAACCGGCTTGATTCAACTAATTCTCAAAAAAGTTGATCAAACGCGTGAGAAAGGAAATAAATGGGTTACATCCGAATAGTATGAATGTATTTTGATACCCCTTCAGGAAGCCGCTCACATCCTGTTTCTCCTCCTTGCTTTGAAGCCTTTGCAAGTCACATCACACTATCTGCTTTCCTCCTCTCCCCCTCCTGCCCAAGTGCATCGCAGAGATCACGCTTTGGTTTGCCAAGCCGTGGAGCCTAGAGGCGTTTTTGGGGAGTGCTTCCTAACCGCCATCTCCAGAAGAGAGCCACGAGCCCCTCGTCCTCCCTCACACACACTCCACACAGAGCCATTAATGACCGTTTCCAGCAGGGCCTCCTACCACCGACTTCCTGAACATCAGTAATTTCGCAACGGCCGCTTGACAAACAGACTCCCATGCCCGAGCTCGGCCAGGGAAGGGGCTCGTCTCCCGGCCAGCGCCCAGGGAGCCTCCGCGCCCCCCGTGCGGGCAGGGCCGCCGCCCGCCCCGGCGCCATCGCCCGCCGCACGTGCCTCGCCGCG
>VWPW01014762.1:461047-487350 GCA_013389825.1 Crypturellus undulatus
GGTGGGGCGCATGCGCGCTCGGCCCCCTCCCAGCAGGCCCTTGCGCGGAGGCCCCACCGCCGCCGTGACCGCGGCCCGCGGGCGGGGCCTGAGCCCTGAGGCCGAGGGGGGCGGGCGCCGGCGCGCGTCTCGCTCCCCGTCCTCTCCGTGTCCGTCCCCGGTGCCGCTCATCCGCGTTTCCAACCGGGCTCGGACTAAGCGCGTGGGAAGTGGCGGGGCTTGTGGCGCTTCCTCGGCGGGGAGGCTGCAGCACCGTGGTGTGCGCGGAGCGCGGGTTCGCGTGCCCCTGCGCCGAGCCTGCCCTCGCTGCGGCTGGGGCCTCTGCGCGCTGATCTTTCCTGCAGACACAAGCCCTGGCTTGAAATTGCCCAAGGTGCAGCCTGTGCCTGGGTCGGCGGGGGTGGTCCTTACGGCACCTGGTGCGTTCTCTGCTGAGGTTCCCTCACTGCTGGGTCTTCCTGTCCTGCAAGTCCCCCATCTGTGAAAAATCTTGACAGATTTGAAAGATAACTGCTGCATCTTGTCTGGGGCCTTTTCCTGCATCCAGCTTTGCTCCTGCATTTCCCAGTGCTTTGCACACACATCCCTGTTCCCCATCCTGCCTGGGCCTGGGCCATTTTTCCAGGCAGAGACACCTATGTGGGGGGCAGGGGATGAATGGGGAATAAGCTTCTTCATCACACCAGTACCTGGAGCAGTTGTATGAATGCAAAACCCAGATCTGCACAAAGAAATGATTCGCATGAGCTGCTTTTTTTTCCACGTTAGAAACGAGAGCTTTGTCGACACTACAGTGTGAGATTTTGATTATCTGCAGTTGGTTTCCACTGGGTTGGCACTCCGAACTGAGGTGTAACTGAGGCTAAATTTCGACCTAAGATCAAAGATTTATTTATTTAAAAATGAGGATGTAAATAGGGGCATTTTCATCTCATGATGAAACCTTTGACATTAGCGGAGCTGTTGAATTATCAATGGTAATTTCTCTACTGAAGAAACTTTGAATAGAGAGATGATAATACTATCATCCTTCAACCACTTTCTCTGCCTGCATTTTACCAATATCAGATTATCTCATTTCACAGATAGCAGTACTGTTCAGTATATTTGTTTTAGTTTGCATACATCATACATGAAGGTTGATTATTGAGATGCACATACTTTGTGATGATCTATTTGTCTGTTTTATTAGTAATTAAAATAGAGAAAATATGTGTAGCAAAATTCCAAGTGTTCCTGTTTAATCAGAAATCTTTCCTGAGGACTAATCCCTAATGACCTACATAGTGTAGCCCTAACTTAATTTTTAAAGCATGACCAGTGACACCTAGCTGAAGAGGGGAGAATATGCCTAGTTTTCTAATTTGTATATATGTCATAATTTTATGCAGATTAGATACTTGCATTCTGAACAATGTCCTTAAAGTTGTCTCAAAAGATTTGAAGCACAATCTATACTGCAAAGTTACCATTAGACTTAAATGAAAAATAAGAATTTTTGAAATTCGTAGTCATTGAGGTCATCATAAAAACAAGTTTAAAGTGTTTAAGAGCATTAAAATGAGTTCACTTGTCTTGCAGGTCCTCTGAGACACTGGGCAGGTAGGCTCTGTTCACCTCACCATTGTGCCTTCGCCCTTAAGGCTACAATGCCAGGAGATACCATCTCTTCCCTTGACGAGTGAAGTGTTCTCGATTCACTGTGCTGACCTTAATGAAGGGAATGATTGTAACTGTGTTGCTTAATCATATAATGAAATACATATTAGAAGATACATATCTCTGGATTATATAGATTGTTAAAGTATTAATGTGTTTTAAAAAATGGAGAGACGTACAGAAAACCAGGAAGAGGTTATTTTAATCAAGCAAAAACAGAGTTATAAGCACTCTTTCTAAAAATAAAATTAGACTCTTCATCAATCCTTAACATCTGCATTTAATAGTTTCTTTTAAACAAAAAAATACAGATGCCATTATGTAGCAAATGACAGTCTTTGACAACGTAAATACTTTTACCAACTCTTACACTTTAATTCTAATTTGGTCATTAATACTTGACTCATTACTGCAGTGTGTTACTTGTAGTAAAAGTGCCACAATAAACATGACATTGCCATCTTAAAACTGCTTTGTTATAAATTGTAGAGAATATACAGAGTTACAAAGTCATTGTGTTTTTATCAAAATATACAAACCCCCCCAAACCTAACACAAGCTATCCATATTTTTCTTATGAACTATACAGTTATACAAAATATCTGTAAAATTATCTTTATATGTATAAATATTCTACCTTATTTGCTTTGGTCTATAATTAACATCATACAAGTCCACTTGGAAAATATCTCCCGTGTACTTTCTTTGAAACATCACCATACTTTCCGTATTTATTCTCCTGTATTCTTATTTCAACAGAACCAAAGCTGCCATGAAACCAAAAAATTTCTCCTGGGTTCATAGCATTCACCAATGATAGAATAAATAAGTGGACTATATTATTACTTAAATCAATACTGTATTATCATTTCACTTTTAGTTTTATTGTACTCAAGCTATAGATTTTTTTTTCTAATATTCAAAGAACTAAGTAAACAAAATTACCATATTTGCACATAGAATGAAGTCGAGGTTCACTACCTTTGTCCTGGCTTTTTTTTTTTTTAAACACTTCATAGAGATGAAAGTACATGACTACTTGGAAATGCAGATACAGTACAACTGAGCCTTATTATATAAAATGCAACTTGCAGGCATCTGTCCTCCATTTTTTTTTTCATTTCATTTAAAATGAATCATATTTTTACAAAAAAAAAATTAACTGTAAGGTTGATTTCAGTGATGTCTTTCAGAAGCTTGTTCTCCCAGTTCTTAGAATGCCAAACCATAAGACTCACCATAAACCTCAGGTGTGGCAGGGTGATGGAAATAGAGAGAAAACACTTCTAGCATAGGAACTGGTGCCTAGCACATCTCTGTTATGGGTCCACTGTGCTGGGACCAGGGACTCCCTGCAGAAGTTCGAGTGGGGCGAGAGGTGCTGGCGTATTCAGAGGGATCACTGTGAAAGGACATGGGAAAGGGCAAATGCTGTATTTAAGGTCTGGGGATGATGAGGAATCCCACATACTGGATCTATCCCCAGTTGTTTTAGGGCGGTCTCAATATATATGGAAGCAAGAATCTGCGCATCTACCTACTCCTCAAAAAAGGAAAAAAAAAAAAAANGAGCATTTACCTACTCCTCAAAAAAGGGGAAAAAAAAAAAAAAAAAGGCAGGTTTACTGTGAGTAGCTAAGTCATTTTTTGTTTGGGTATTATTCCAAGAGGAGGAGGGACTGTCTAAATCTCTCCCTCTCCAGATGAGAAGAACAATTCTAAAAGGCAGGACTCTCAGACCTACCAGGAGGTGGGGGTTTATATACATGATGTTTTTAAGCTGCTCAGCTACCTAACTTTCTGTCTATGGGAATAGAGCATGAGGATTTTCTTCAGATAGATGCAAGTGAATAGTCCTACCAGGCCACTGACAGTTGAATCTTTTGGGATTTATGCAATTTGGAAGACTGACTGTTGTACGTTGCACTGAATCTTTAATATATGTCTCAGAGGTATGATAAATCTGGATTGCTTTCCATAGTATCGCTCAGAGACTTTATGCTTAACGAGGTAACTGCGAAACTAAATATGGACATGTAAATTAATTTATACTTTTGCATCTGTTTTGTAAATGCTGAATGCCTTCCAGAACTCAACTGTACTTCAGCATACTCAAATTCATGAAACATTTCCCACCTTCACTTTAGAATACACTTTACCACAATTATTTTGTTTATAAACACATTACTTTTTTGTTTAAAAAATGCAATATATGGTTTCTGCAACACAATTTCCTTGTACAGAGTATACTTTGAACCTATGTATTTATTATGTCCAGAATGATTCTGACTCAACAAGAGCACTGTAAAATAGTTCAGTGGTTCGTTAATAGTGACACAAAGTAGTAGGGGCTTGATGGGTCCTTTTTTTGTTTGTTTTCTTCTCTATATATGTATGTATATTAGAAGTCTATTGCAGCAGAAGTATATTGGGTCAGACTCTCATTCTCTTTCACAGTAAGTTTGTATTATTGCAAAATACTAGTTTTTCTTTTCAGTGATTTTTCCCCTTCCTCTTTTGCATATATTGACATACATTTAGATGATACATCTTTATTTTTGTAAGTGATACTGATCGGAGTGGAAAAGTTTCCCCATTTATTTCCCCCTTTTTTTTCCCAATATACACATTTGGATTTTTCTCCTCTTTTGTACAACTGTCACTTAAAGTATAACTTCTGGAGTTATTATTTTGTGTATTTTCCACTTCATTCAGAGTATAACTTCTGGAGTTATATTTTGTGTATTTTTCACTTCATTCCCTTCTGAGCCAGTAAAATGTTTATTTTCCAAGAGTTTAGCACTTGCATTGCAAAAACGTTCTTTCCTATCTTGGCCTGGGTTTTTGAATAGATGTTTCTTCTGGTGCATTCCCAGAGCAGCTGCTGTCTTGCAAATTTTGGGACATTGAAAGCAAGCATATCCTTTTCCATTATGCTCACGGATGTGCCTTTGCTCATGATTCCTTTTGGTAGAAAGATACAAGAAACTCTGTAAGCAGAACTGACAGTGGTAGCGCTTTTCTCCAGTATGAATTCTTTCATGTATTTTCAGCGTTTCATTTAAAGTGAATGCCTTATTACAGTACTGGCAGACAAAGTCTTTGACCCCCAAATGAATACGTTCATGCTTCTGTAGATTCCCAGGAATGGAAAAACACTTACCACAGGTTTTGCAGGTGTAGGGTTTTTCCCCAGTGTGACACCTCATATGCATTTTTAGGGTGGATGGACTTTGGAATTGTTTTTGGCATAATTCACAAATGTAAGGCTTTGAAGTAGCTACATGCCAGTGTACATGTTCTTGACTTTGTGTGGTGGCAGATTTGTCTGTTTCACAGAGCTCACAGTGAAGATTGGGCATCTCAGCATTTTCCTCTTGACTGATGCTCTTTTCCTCAGGTGCATTCCTCAGTGCATACTCTCGGCTGCATGTGTTGTGACTTTCTTTAATGGTGTTCTTGTATCCATGCTTTTTCCTCCATTTAGTCTTTTTCATTTTTCTTAGCTGTTTAGATTTCTTTTTTGGTTTGTAATTGTAGTAAGGTCTCCAGGGCTTATCATTGGAATCCTGATCACTCACATCATCACACATTTCTGGCAGCTCCATGCATTCTGAGCTGTAGAGACGAGATGGGCTCCTTTCTTTTGCCTCCAATTCTGACTCCTCGACTAGGTTGTCCTGTCTAGACTCATATTTAGATTTTCTGCCCCTTTTGCAAAACAACTTAGATCCTAAAATGTGCCTTTTTACAATAGCCTCATTACCAATTTTTACTGTTATTTGACAAAGAGGAGCAACATTACTGTCAGCAGACGTTCCAGGTAAGGCAGGCTTTGCAATGTATGTTTCAGTTTTACTCGACTCTTGAACAGTATTTGTTGTTTTGCTAGATGTACCTCCAGCCCCTGTGGTGTACTGCGTATCCTCACTTGTTTCTGCTCTGTTGTACAGCTGTGTTTTCTTTTTCTCCTTAACAGTTTTTGATTTAGTAATGCATTTGCCATAATTATCTGACCCGTATTTACAATCATCACTTATAGATTGACTAGGTAGGTTATTTGAAGATTCTGATTTATTGTTTTCTATGGAAGTGAGTGTTTTACTATGCATTATTACTGATGAAACTCTGCTACTGTGCATTATAACAGAAGGCGCAGAACTGCTGTAACTGATGACAGAGGTTGAATTCTCTTTCATATTAGTGAAAGACACAATTGAGGAATCATGTTCCTGAGAACTCGAAGCATTTGCAGCAGTGGAAACTGTTTTTTCACAGGCGAAAAAGTCACTTTGCAGGTCAGAATTTAATATACTCACTCCCCAGGAGGAAGAATTTTGAGTATTTGTAGAAGCTGCTGTATCATTACGTGAAGAGCTGTCCAAAGCAAGAGTTCTGTTGTTTGTCAGTATGTTGCTTTGAAAATTCAGTGATGGTAAATCAGAAGTAAGAGAATTTGGAATGAAACAGTTACTAGATGTAGATTCATTGACCTGGCTGCTTGCTTGAACACTTTCATATGAAGAATTTCGATAGGACTTATAAGGTAGTCGCCTGCATTTCATAGGTAAAAGTCGATAAAGCTTATATGGATACATACTTGGTTTTAAGCCTCCATTGGCTGTTTTCTTATTTACTGAGAGACGGTGGTCAATTGCATGGAAAGATTTTTGATGATTTTTTAGTATATAATAAGTCATAAAAGTTTCCAGACAGAAAATGCACTGATATCGTCTTTCTCCTGTGTGCCAGATCTCATGTCTGGTGCGATATTCAGCTAATGCAAAGACTTTGTTGCAGTAGTGGCAAGGATATGTTCTTCTCCATGAATGTACATTTGCATGTCTTCGAAGACTAGACAGTGTTACATAACTACGCTTGCAAACTATGCAAGTATATAATATTTGGCCATCAACAACTTTAACTAAATGATCTGTTTCTGGTAAAGTGCAGCTTGCATTAGAATAATCAGTTATGCTGTTTTCAGACAATAGAGACTCTGTGTTTGCATATGAATTGCCATTCCTTCCATCTGTAGCAGTATAGTTATCTGAAAAATTTTGTTCGCTTCCATTGTGAACAGATAAACTACTTGATCTCATACAGACTTGTTCATGACTTTCCAATATATTTAGATTTGCAAATTGTTTGCTGCAGTATTTGCATATGAAAGTTTCCTGGTGCTCTGAATGATGCTGAAGATGAATACTGAGCAAAGCTCTGTCATTGAATGATTTTGTACAGCAGTTACAGCTGAAAACAGGTGGAACTACAGTTGCCACAGATACAGGGATATTAGCAGATTTATTTTCTTCTTCTCTGGGTAAGTGGAAATCTCCAGCTTTATTTTGAGGTTTTGGAAAAGAAATAATTGTTTGATCAGCAACAGCTTCATGTTGGACTTCTGTATTGGATTCTGTAGAGGCTGATGCATTCGCTATAGCCAGGCCAGCACTCTGGGCCTTAAAGGCAGTCTTAGGAGTGCCACAGGTCTGTTTTCCTGGCTGCGTGAGTGGTGTAGCTTTGAGATTTTCATAATGCTCTTCGCCCATCTTACATGAAGGGCTCTTGTCCTGTTCAAAAAAAGATGGTCCTTGAAAAACATCTCCCCCTGAAGAAACTGCATATGAGTGTTCAGCTAATGTACTGGCCGATTCAGCATCTTTGCAAGCCTCACTTCTGTCAAGGCTAGTGTTGGGTGTTTGTATTGCCTCGGATACCTTTTTGAAGCTTGCTCTCAAATCAAGTGGAGAAAACACACTATTCTCAGTTTCAAAAATTGAGAATGCATTTGTAATTCGTGGTCCATTTGTGACAGCTGAGTCTTCATGTCTCTTTTCGTGTTTTTCCTCTTTGACAGTTCCTTTTTCATTGATACAGTATGCATAGGGGCAGGGAGAACTTGAAAAATTAACATCTGTAAGATCTTCTAGAAATGATATTCCCAGTTTTTTCCCTGCAGCTGCGAGGTCTGTTACAGTCTCTTGCCTTTTAACAACTACTGTGGAACTGTAGATGTAATTAAGAATTTCTGTAAACACTTCAGCTTTGAGATCGTCTAACTCCAGTACGTGACCTGAAATGCAGATAGTACGACTCCAGAAAATGTTTTTAAAATAAAGGCTTGAAGCTGCCAGCACGTTACTATGGGCTTTGAACTTGGTATCTTCCACAATTATGGTGACATCACATAAAATACCCCGAATGCGCTGTTCATTTAAAATAGAAAGTACAGTGTCACTGTGGAAGTCATCCTTGAGATCCTTTGAATGCGACATGACTGTCATCTACAAGGGAAAACAGAAGAATTAATCTTTTTAATCTTTAGAGGCATTTTTCATTCATTTCAATGATAGATTGAATTTATAGCTGTATATTTAAATTTTAAGAATGATTGCAGTTTTGCTATATAATTTGATATGGACTCACATAAACAATATTGATTTTTACACAGGATAATCACTAGGTACCAATTATTTACTCCTAGCTGACTAATACAGCCATCTGATGTATCATCATGTCTATCAGTTACAAGTTCTGTCTCATTTCACTGGGCTGCACTAATTTCTCAACAAATAATCAAGGATGCAGGAGTTCCTGTAGCTCCTCAGTAGGATCCAAAGACTTTACCTATCCCCAGGTGGGTCTGTAGCCAAACCTGGGCCTTTTTGGATAAAGTGACTGTCACTCAGCCCTGGGACCTAAAGCTGCTTCATTCTGACTTGCCAGCAGTGGCTTGGATGCAGCCCATGTGGAAGGGCTCGCTGAACCCTCAAGGTGATTTGCCCAGCACACATCCAAGTGACTTGGTGGCCTTTATGGGAAGGCCAAATTGTTGTGGTTTTGTGGATACTGAGGACTTCATTTTCTGGGGCCGACTGTCACACATTTAACAACACAACTGCATTTCATCTCCTTATTAACCTAACATTTAACACAGAATCAGAGATGCTGTGAAATGCAGTTTCAGTTACAGGGCAAGGCTTTACGGGCAAGTGAATGCACAGGCATCGCCATTTTGTAAACAGCAGTGGAGCATGTGCAACAGTACTTATGTAATTCCTTTACTTTTAGTGATTAGGGTTTATTAGATATATAGCATTTACTTTAAAATGACAGAATTTTATTATTTTTTCCAATTCCATGAGTAAAACTGCAAGCTAAAAGCAGTATTTTTTTTCTTCAGGTATAGTTTATTTATCCTCACAGTTTGCAATATGATAGTGAGTGTTCTTAATTTCTGTTACACGGTAAGATTTGCTAAGCAAACAGCAGCCCTCTAGAACACATTGATGCTCTCATCCAAGCTATCAGTAAATAAGTCTTCGCTGAGCTTGGGGCCTTTATCACAAGGTAAGTAGTAGGACACATAGCCATGTTGAAGCTAGTCTAGTTCACACTGTTTAACAAAAATCCACTGACTGCTTCACTGCCATTTAAATTATACAAAAAAGAATGACAATGCTACTCTGAAGACCAAGACAGTGCCCTATGTGAGATAACATAATTCAGTACATTATGGATGAAGTTTAGAGGTAAAATTTATACCTTACAATGGGGCTGTTGTTTCTCTAAGGCAGATATTATCAATACAAAAGGTCAAAACTACTGAGAGTTGTGAACACACGGAGTTCACAAGTTGTGACCCATGCCAACTAATGCATATCTAACGTGTAGATATGCTGTGGATATCAAGAAAGGAATTCATCAGTACTACTATGACAGAAATGTAGATATGCATATTGATTATCTGGTCACTTGCACTAGCTAGATGCTAGTCTAGATGTAAGATGCTACATGTAATTCTAGATGCACTGTTTTCTGTTTTTAAATCTTAAAAACATATTTTATAGTATGTTTGTTCATTGCACTTACTTGGTTTAAGGTAAGTGGTATTAAAGATTGATTCACTTGGAATGATGACCTGAAGTTCACAGTTAAGGATGTCTGTCTCCTTTGGTTTAGTGTCTGGAAACCCCTACGTAATTGTAGACAGCTTCCAGCATATCAAGTCTTCTACATGAAGAACACTGACAAGAACACTTTTCTTCCAGCAAGTAGCCACAATCCCTTAATTGATTCTTTTTCACACTGACAATGTCTGAGATTATGTCTGACTTGTTCATGTGATGTGGTATTAGAAACCAACTGTCAGACATCAAAAACATTTCACAAAGGAAGCTATTGATACAGTTATTTCCTGAGTATAGGATATAAATGCTGTCAACGCTACCTCCCAATGAACTCCCCCATAGATACTTGCCTGTACTTTTTCTGCTTCTTTGTAGTAGACAGCTAGTTTTAGTTCAAAGACATACCACCCGACATACTGTTACTAAATATACCAATTTCTATTCTAAGTGGCATTTATACACAAAGCCTACAACTCGTTACCTGAGCATTTTTAGTAGGAGTCTTATTATTCAGCTAGCTATTTTGAAATTTATCACTTCTCAGGGAAAAGTGTTCTCAATTTCTGCTTGCATCTACGTAGACTGCTAGTTTTTGGGGTCTTTCAATCATGGATATTGTGATATGCTCCGTCTAGATTCCTTGTGTAAAGATAGTAGAATTGTCATTTGGACACTTATTTTCTCCCAATGTGCTAATGTGCTTATATTTCATTGCAAGATTATACAAAAAAAAAAAAAAAAATCTCTGGAGGAAATTAATTTTCAGAGCCATCGCTTTCGCTTATCTCCCTAACAGACAGCTGGTCTGTTCCCTAAACAGTCTACTTCTACATCTGTGTAATGATTCTCTACTGCTTTTTTTTTTTTTTTTTTACCTGGCTTGCCTCGCCTCTTGCATTTGTGTGTGTGTGTGTGTGTGTAAGAAATACTATAAGATCAGAGTGCCCTATCTAGCACACATTTTAGGAACATTTTACATTCTGTTTGCAACTGTGGGAAGTACTGTAAAAGAAAAATATCTCTTTAGTTCCCTAGGATGCTCCACTGAGATTAAGGTACACAGAAATCTGATGAATCCTTACTATATATTTTCTATTATAACACTGGAAAGTCCATTTGAAATATTAGGCTTTCTTTCTTCCTACTGTTATAAAATTATGGGAGAAGTTTTAGTATTTCAAATGTTGCCCCGAACCTATTTAAGTGACATTTTTGGGCTATTTAACCCATTATAGACTTTAAATATTTCTTTTTTAGCCTGACATTATTTCCTGTAATTTTGAATTCAGACTGTTGCAGGGGATGAGAAACTTAAAGAAGATTATACTAATACTGGCAGATCTCTGCAGCCATCAGATGAATCACTCTGAAAGATTTGTAACTCTTTCTCATTATTGGCACCCCTAATTCAATCTTTCATTTTCTGGTTTAGACTTTCTATCATCATTTCTCATCATAAGGAAAACAGCCTTTAAACCTTATCCGTGTACTCAGGGAACACTTACACTTTTCTTTGAAGTTACATTCATCCGTCTCGCTATGAAAACTGTGCCCCGTCTTACCTTCCGTAAGAGTGGAGAGATTTGGCGCTTTTTAACTTGCCTGGCTTTAAAAAGTAATCTTTTCATTACATACATGTGCCATAGTATGTCTAGTTCTTTCTGATTTCAGAAGGTTTTGGCTTTTTTCCATGTCTCTTCTGAAACTTTTGATTAACTGAATCATGGAAATTCCTTCCCAGGACAGCCGGGGCAGGAAGCGGTGGCTCTGGATTCAGCACAAGCTCTCTCGTCCCTCGCCCGCGAGGTGGAGCTGGATGCATGCGAGCGCGGCCCCGTCCCCCTGCCCGGCCAAGCAAGATGCCACAGCGAGGCTTGCGCAGCTCCGGTAATGGGAACTGCTACTGCAGAGTTAAAACGCAATTGTTGTTTAATCCCCTATGAATTACAGAAAATATAAGCTGCTGATCAGCAGTTAATTTGACTATATTTCTCTGTCTTGAAATAGAGCCTCTTGAGACATCAAACATTTGGCAACTCTTCAACTGTCTAGATAACTTGAGGACGCTTCCTGTTTATGGGTAATGGCTGTACCCTGGGCAAAACTGAACTGCGGGCAGAAAAAGCTACGCTTATTAACCTAGGAGATGATCTTCCTCGCACCGTCAGAAATACTTACATGATTTACGCTCACGTGCCGAATAAGTCCCTGCTTTTGAGCTACGTGCCAATCAAAATTCGTTTCTCGTGGTCCTCGTTAGCAGGGCGGAGGACAAAGGCGGCAGCTCCGTGTGGCGCGGGGGCCGCTCGGGCGCCATGTTTGCTGCCTGCGGGCCCGGCGGGCGCCGCGGCTGCAGCCGCGAGGCGGGCAGCGAGCGCGGCCGCCATTTTGCCTTGCTGATCGCCGCTCGTGCGGCTGGCGCGGGGCTCGTGCGACACGGGCTGCCCCGGCGCCCCCGCGCCTCCTCGCGCTGGCGGCTGCGGCGTTTCCGTGCACTTGCTGTGCATCCAGCGCTCGGTGCTACATTTACATGCTCTTCCGTGACATTTAGCATATTAGCCAGGTTATTTATATGCAAATGTTCCAAGCTGAGACAGACAGGGAAAGACAGCGTTCCCTACATCCAGCCCTTTGCCCTATGATCATTAACACAGTTTAACTCACATTATTAATATTCCTTTTAAATTAGCAAATGAGCCTTTCATTGCTTTATTCTTTTTCAAAGCCTTTCTGCTTTAAAGGATAACACGGATGCAGGTATGTAGCTCAGGACGTAAGTTCTGCAACTTCCCAGTGAAAAGGAGAGAGACAGAATATTTCTTCTAAATAATCATATTTAAGATAAATTTGCTTCAGATCTTGAAGAATATTCACATTTATTTTCTTTGCCTTATCTGACCATACTAGCTCTCTTGTTTCTACATATACATAGAAATCTGTAAGGTACCAGGAGGGTATTTCTTTTAAGCAGTAGTCTTAGCCTCTAATTTCATCAAAATATTTACTGCTTCAGGAAACAAGTGCAGCATTACTATTGGTGCTTAGGAAGTGCTAACAACTGCTTGTCCAAACAAAGAAGAAAGTAGTATAATTTTATTTGTTCAGAAGCATTTTATTTGCTCCAATATATCTGGCATTTTTTCGTCTACGTATTCACTCCTTTTTTTTTGGATTGCAAGGGCTGTTTCTCCAGGTACTTTTAAACGTGAAATCTAGTGAAAAGCTGGGCTTTAAGTAAGGTGAGAACCATCCATTTAAGCAAAGGGATGTTTTCCTTTTGCCTTAAAGTCTTGAAATAATTTCAGTCAACACTAATTTGTATTAATGTTTACAGTATGGGCTGTGGCTGGAATGATAATTTGCTTTAAAATCTAAACCTACGCTTTGGAAGCACTGAACAGTAGGAACTGATTCATTTTAGACACAAAAGTTCCAGAAGCGTGAACTATTTTGTCATCATCACCATGGGGAGGTTGGAAGCTATGGTGTTGCTAAAACTCACCTCCTTCATACATGCTGCTTTATCATCCAAAAAAATAATAATATCAACATTAGATAAACAGATTCATCTTAAGAAGTAATGATCTTTTCTTTTTAGCATATTATTTTGGAATTCTTAGATGATTTCCTGGTTGTTTGAATGATATTTTTTGTTTCAAGAGATTATCAGAATTTCAGTGACTAATCTAAACTTCTTCCATTATTTTACACAATCCACATTGAAAGTCCAGCTGAGAAATAATGAACATGTCTATAGAGAATTTCATTATCACTTCAGCATTACTGAAATTCCCATCTAAAAGTTCCCCTGTTGAAACAATGTGTATCTTAATTTAGAACACTCCCCCAAAGTGTTTTTTTTTCATCTCACCACAAACTGAGGTGTTCTTATCAGTAGCTATTGGTAATGAAATGTAGAATAAATATTTGAAGAACAAAAGCAAGGTTGTCACAACCTTCTTTTTTATTCCAAACTACATAACTGAGAAACAGAGTTTCAAAATCATGTGTAGGTTTCTTTTAATCTTGGACTTTGCTTATTTACTATTGTTTCTGTATTGTTTTAAGGGTGCATATTAGTATGTATTAATGAAGACTTCTGACAAAAGTGCTCCCAGATGTATTTGTGAAGAACGTGTTGTTATTAGGAACACAACAATATGGATTAAATTCAAAGCATTATAATCCTTTAAAAGAAAGAAATTACTATGCATTACTGAACAGGAACAAATACAAGTATTGTTTTAGATTATGTGAATCAATTTTAAGTACAATTAGGCTATGAATTCTCATTAACCCTTAACTTGTTTTTGTTTAGTTGTTTTGGAAACAGAGGGATAACTATTATTTGTATAACACATTATTCTTATACCCCCCAATTTAGAGATATTAATCTATTTGTTTCATGTCCTGGCTGTTTCCATAATCACACAGGAGAGTTGCAGAAAAGAGATACCTTTTTTTTTTTTTTAATTAATAGGATGTCTTCCTATGGAAACCTTAGCTCAGTCACATTTTCTGACTGATAGTACTTGATGGTACTAATTGACATACGTGAATGCGAGCTTTCTGGAATTCATAACAGCATTGACCACTTATATACTGAAAATATACTTCATAGTAATAAATTCTTTATAAGACTGCCTTGGCTGCACCTAAGATTTTACATTGTCACTATAATGTTTCATATAGTACCATTTACATGCAAAGAAAATGGAGTAACTGATGCTGCAATCAGACCTGCAGTTCACTACATGAATATCTGTTCATCTCAGTGAGAAGTTGCACAAGGAGATCTGTCTACATCAGTCCTGATTTCAGACTTTTTAATATGCATTATATACTAGAAGAAATAGCAATCTTGCTAGTGTACCAATTCTCATATAAATGGTTGTGCATAACATCACACCAGTATTATGTTATTTAAACCTAAATCCAGGGGGATTATTTCTTTTATGGTATAACAGCAAGGTTTTGTATATATGTATACACACACAGATATATACACTATATATATGTATATGGACATACATGTATGTGTATATATATCTATAAACAAGCTTTTACTCCTTTTAAAATGAAAAATCCATAGAAGTGGCTGTTGAAATGGTGGTTTTGGGATGCTTTGCTGAAGTCTGATAATCTAACTTCCGCAAATCATGGCATGTGGTATTTCTTCCTTAAGAGCATTTCAGACTGCTGAGGAAAATAATGTTCCAATATTCCTCTGTAGTCAAGCAGTTTCAGTTCTTAAAGAATAGCAGGAAACAGTACATATATAGCCTTACCAACTTGTGGAAATTCTTTGAGAGTGACAGAATTTGGTCAGGGCTTCAAAGTGCTTAGTGAAGTCCTGCATATCAATGAAGAAAAGAAAAAAAAAAAAAGAAAACTCGGACAGATTGGCTTCCCTATTGCTCTCACTGCTGGGGTCAAAAGCAACCAATTAGGCCACTGAGAAAGAAAACACAGCTTTTCCCTCAAGCAGACCAGCACTTCACTCTGAAGCATGGAGCATCCCAAAGTGCCTTCGCTCACTTTTCTGCAACAGAGGCAAGGGAAGTCGTTCCCTTGGCGAGGCCTCCTTCTCTTCTAGACCCTTCCGCAGAGGGAGAAGAAAGGGGAAGGACCAGAGATGCAGTCACCTCCGCAGCTGCCCATTGGGCTACATGGGAAAGAGAGCTGGGTAGGACTTACCTGCCTCTCAACCTCTGTGAGCTGCACAATTGCGCAAAAGCAAGACTCTTTTCCCAAGTTATATTGGCTTCATATGAGTCATTTTAGGCATCACCTAATACAAGTCCCATTAACAGAAATACCAGAATTTTTAAAGGTATAATTACCTTCGTCTCTCCACCAATCTAAAGATGAAAAACAGGCAAGAACAGTAACTGTCATAAATCCAGATTTTTCTCTTTTGCACACAATTTAGAAGCTTATGTTGTACTGCTCCTAAAAATCAGCTCACTTTACATCTTACTAATTCTGTAAGAACTATCACAATGTTATTTTCATTTGCTTTATGTGCTCCTGACAAGTTACTTTCTAGCCTCCTACACTTCTGGGACGCATGGCAGTCCTAGCTAGCTTAGATCAGTCACAGTTGTGAAGCTGTGTTTACAGTTTGAATATTTTCCCCTTTTTCTGTTGACTATTAAGTGTAGTAATTGGTGTATCTCAATAGCTTTAAACGAAAAGAGCAAATTAAACATTTTTTGCTCTTTTTGGACAAATACTGTGTTGTATTCAGTTGCCCATTCAGTTATCAGACAAAATTAAAGTAGTCTAATCCAGCCTTTCATCTTCCAGTTTCAGAGGAAACATCCTTTGTATATCTGAACCAACATCCTCAAGAGAAAGATGCCAAATTACATGCTTGGAGGCCACTGTTATTCCCAGCCAGGTGTGCCGGGGACCTGGTCAGTACACACATTCTTGACCTGTACTGCAGCTGAGGTAACAAATCTTTCTGGACTCAAAACAGAGCTACCTCCCTTCCCCTGGCAACACATGCATAGCAATAACCTGATTTAGTTTGTCTTCTAGATGATAAGGCACAGCCATTCCAAAAAGCTACAAGCATCAAGCTGCTAGCTGACTACCTCGGACCTCCGACTTTCTTTAAAACTGCAAAATATTTTTACATTTTTGCTCTTTTTTTTGGTAAGTTTCAGCTTGCTAAAAAGACCTAAACACTAGCACAAGCGCTAACTTTTACTCTGTATCACGGTCACATGCACAACTTCTCAAATCACACCAAATGAATTTAAGATCAATACCTGCGGTCTCCCATTATTCCTTTCTGTCCGTCCAAAATTTAGCGTTTTAGACTTACTTATTAACTATTAAAGATACATCAACTTGGATAATACAATTAACTGGAAGGGAGGTATACAGTCATCCATTTTATAAAAAATGAATACTTTGAGACAGGCCAAAAATGTACATAACTTACCTCAAAACTGTAAAGAAATCTATCAAAATTGATCAGATAAATAGATATCTAAGCTTCTTTTAAAGACAAAGATATAGAATAAGACAATACTACACAAACCCAGAAAGTGTACAGAAAGTACTGCCTAAATGCAAAATTTTATTCCATGTTTAGTCCATGAAGAGCTGCCATTTTCATCTCTTCTACAGCTTCCTATTGCTCCCCCCTGCTCCTCCTACTGCCGTCTATTAAAGGACAGCGCTTTATTGTTGCGTCTCTTACCTGGGTATTTTGGATAGAATGAGGGTGCTAGAAGGAACAGAAGTTTCATTTTTATTTAGTGGCTTCAGTTTGCCACTGTGTCAAGCAGCATAATCATATTTGCCTCTGAATTCTTGTGCAAGATTCAAATTTAGCATGGCTGAGCATTTCTGAAGGACACTGGATATCTTAATTTCCATATTTTTTTGTATGTAGTCAGAATCTTGGAGAAAGATTTGCAGACTGAACTAGTCACACTAATATTGTCCAGTTATTAAAAGTCCAAATTAAAACTCGGTGAAAAATCACGGAGAGATTTCCATTGACAGCCATAGATTTTAGGTTAAAATCTTTGAGTATTAAAAATCCATTTTGGGCCATGTCCAGAAATCTTTTTATATGGTGATTTTCAAGATGCATGCATTATTATGAGCACATGCTATGTAAATGCATTGGGCTGGTTAAAAAGCATTCACTGACACACATCTGCAGCTTTGCTAATGTACCTTTTATTCGTATGTAGTTGCCAAGGAAACAGGTTATGGCCCAGTATTCTATCTAAAAAATACTGAGCAACTGTTCCGTCATCATTTACTTATAATAGGTAGCATTTAGAATAGGTAGAATTTAGATTTTGCAGCCCATTGCTCTGCAAGTCCAAGTGTCTTCAATTTATCTAATTTTGACATATCATTGATTAATTTAAGCTAACAATGCAATATTTTCTCTCAAAATATTACCATCTTCTGTCTTTAAATCATAGAACACTGTGTATTAAAAGTAACCTTAGACTACAGAAATTGTTTTGAGATATTCTAAATCAAAAAGAATGTGGTAGTTTTTATGTTTTGTGTACGTGTTTTAAATGGCTCCTTTTCTTACATTTTGACCAGCAGCCTATTTATCTATTTATATCTTAAGATATTTCAGCATTAATGACTATGAGCACACAAATCTTTTCCTACAGAAATTTGTGCGATTGGTGCTACTGCAATCAATGAAACTACTCCCTTGCTAGAATGCACATCATACTGTATGATGCAAAAGGCCAGGTTCAAAATTAAAGAATTATCAGGATTTCAGATTTTTTCATTCTATACATACACGTATCTCAAAGTGAAAGCACATGTGTGCAAACCAGATGTGTTAATTTTAACTGAGATGAATTCTGAATTCAAAATAAGATGACAGAAACTGATACTTGAAAAAGTCATGCAAAATGCATAACTGTACTTTGAAAAATACTTGATTTTACTAAGTGCTTACTGAAGCTCACAATTCAAGTGTTTTCTTTTTTTACTGCCCCTGATTATAGTCCTGTATAGAGATTAGCCTTTTATGAGATGAACTATATAAAACTCAATCAAAATAGCAAGATTAAAATTGGACATGGGCATTAATAGACTTCCTCTACCTTTACAGCATGCCCTAGGTTTATAATGGTTGTTAGTACTGGCATGCGGCATTAACATCCTGGCAGGTTTAAGAGGTTTGCTTCTTGCCTGCTAAAATGCCTGGTTTGCACAGATCATGGGAGTTTCATGGAAGCCGTAACAACCTATTTCAGAGGTCTGTTCTACAAGATTTTATTTCTCTAACCTCTATGGCAATAAAAATCTAACTAGAGATGGAAACAAAAGACATCAATATTAAGACCTAAATATAGTAAAGCAGTAAAATGGCGGGGGGAAAAACAGTCTTTTAAATGCATATTCAAAAATGAGGTAGCCGATTAATTGAAAAAAATCAGAGATTGCAGCTTACTATCAATCACTCCATAAACTTACTCACCTAGATTCAGGTTGTTTGTCCGTTACTGTCTTTTTAAACTGGTGTCAACAGATATGCCTGGCAAAATCATCTCAGCAATTGTGGGACCTCTGTGGCTCCCCTGTATCAGTCTGCAAAGGGGAAAAGCCAATTTTCATAACTACATGGTTAGACAAGTACTCATTCCCAGATACATCGCATAACCCATTGTCACTTTCTTTGGAATGCTCTTGTTCCAGACGTGGGAGCCTTGCAGCGGGTTAGCAATACAACAGCTCTGTTAATGACACCATTATAAGGATTGCTCCGGGGAGCCTTGTTTCTTTATGGTTTAACCTGTGTAGTGCAAACAGGACATCATGTTTCATAATGAGTTCTAAACTGGAATCTAAGGACATTTTCTAAGTGGAGTTTGAAACCATTTCTTCATCAGGATTTTGGGAATAATTAGGCTAAAAGCAGGCCTCAGCCATATTTCTTACCAGTGCCCATCCAACTACATCCAAGCTATTCCTGTCATATTTTAATAAGACATCCAATAATGGAGATTTCCTGCTTTTCTCAGTCAATCTGTTCCTGAGTTTCACAAAGTAAAGTCAGTGACAAATAATTGTGTTTTTAAGATTAGCTATCACATCTAGCCAGTTCAGAAAACAAATTACGATACTGTGGGAAACAATCTTCATCACTAGGCAACTCCCTTGACTCCACATAAACTTCAGAAACCAATTATAAATTATCTTTTATTTTGAAAGCCGCCATGTATTTTTGACATCTCTCAAAGGGCCTTTTCTTTCCTTCTTTCCATTCTGCCACTTCTGTTCTAACCGCTTTTACCACAGATAAGACTTTTTAGGTAATATATGGCCTTTCTGTATCTCGCTGCTTAAATGGTTCTTCATTGTTTTCAAACATCCAAATTTTATGCTACTACACATCAAACATCCTAATAACTTTATTGTATAATACTGTAAAAATATTAGCGCAAGGTTTCATCCTGAAGATACCAGACAAAATCAAATTGTTCTGTAGAACAAACTGCAGAACCTTGTGGATGAGGCTCGTGACTCAGTCAGCATTTTACAGACTGAGAATTAAGAATAAATAGATACATCTTCCATTTGCAAACACAATTTCATAGAAAACTGAACTACAGCATCCATCACTTGTTAGGTTTTAGCTGGAGTCTATGCATGTCTCCTTATAAAAGAAGACAGTATGAGAAAAGAAATTAAGCCATTATTATTATTATCATCATCTCAAATAGCAGTGAAGTCATGAGCCCATCTATAGTTTTAAGTCACCAACAAAGATTATGGTGAATGGGACGCTTAAACTTCTTAGTTTAGGGACTTAGAGGAATCCAAAATAACAACAAAAGGATTTTATCAAAGCTAAAATAATCCCCAAATTTGGTAATGCTACTTTGATAATGTACTGCTATACATAACAAATCAATTTTAATATATGCTAAAACCTGTACCTGACAAAAACTTGAACATCATGAAGGAAAACAGCGGCCCTAGATGCCCCAAAAGGGTTAACTGGTATCTGTTCATCACTAACACTCTGAGGGTAATAGTCCAACAAATATTATATAAATAGTTTCACACTGTAAGATCTACAAATCAAACTGAAATTTAGGGACAGAATTATCCTAAACTTGAAAAGGAAATTTAAAAGTAAGCAGGATAGTGTCTGCTGGAATGATTTTTTGCTTGATTTTGTGCCTATTCAACTTCATGTAGATTTTCTGTTTGGTATAAGTGGAATTTCCATGCATAAAATAATAGATTACAGGTATAAAAAAGGGAAGTGAGTATCAGCAATTTGGCATCTCGGATAAAACTGGACAAAAAGCCAAGTTCGCCCCCCCTCCAGCACTAACATTTGACAGGTTGTGCTGAGGCGTGAAAAACTGCACCTGTTCCTAGGCGCATCCGTTACCCCCTTAGCCAAAGAGAGCAAAATGCAGGAAGTTTCTACAGTATTTTGTAGAGCACTCCTGGCTTTGACATTAGACGCCCTGCCTCAGCTAGATTTAACCACCATTAAAATCTGTACAGCACCCGGCGTATGATACTGGAACTGCAAACAGCTTGCTAATTACTCGAATCCTCCTTAATAAATGAATCCGTTTCTTCAGCTAGAAGAAATTACCGCTCACAGGCTGCCAGTGAGTTTTTCCAGAGCCATGAAAGCACTTGAGTTCAGTCATATTAATTACAAGAGGACTTGCACCCTCTAACAAAAGAGTGAATTTGCAAATGGATTTAAAACGACCATAGTGAAGCACGCTCGTGTCATGGAGCTGCACTTCCTTGAGTGCATATATTTAAACACAAAGAAGTAATAAAAACAGTTTAACTAAAAGTGCCACTTCTTTTCTAAAGATAAATATCAACAGCAATAAATAGATTGCTACTGCAGAGCATTAGCTCAGCAACTTCCTTTAAAAATAACCACACGAGAAATAAACAAAGAAATTCATTTTTCGTAAGAACATGTAAGGGTGTTCTTTCCATAACACTTCAGATTGAAAGACAAAATATCAGAGATAAGCTACTGGGGAAAAGTAAAATTATATTAAAAATACAACTTTCATACGTCACTTGAGAGATGCTGTTTATTATGTTTTCAGTTCTGCTTCCTTATGTGAAATGGGGAAATACGATTGCACTATGTCTAACTCATCTAGTAATTACCAACCTAATGGTTTTATTATCATTGTTAAGCACTGGCCTATCAAGACAGATGACAACAGTCATCTTCTTGAACAGTTATACACTCTTTATTTGGAATACACTGAACTGATGTATTTAAAAATAAATAAGAATTAGTTCAATCTCACTGAAACTGTCAAGGCTATCATTATTATAATGGACTGTGCTTCTAATACACCTTTTGTATTGATTTTCCATGCTAGATCATCATCCACATAAAATATACTTAGTCATTTTAAAGTCAAGGACGTGAAAGGAAAATGGCTACCCTGCTGCAAAAGTCTCAATGCAGTAGTGAGAATTTCTCAAGTCACGTACAAAGGGAGATTCTGAGGGAAATACAATGCATTATAAGTGGAGACGTTTAGCAAATTTAATACTGTATTAGCTGTTACATCTGGTATACACACAAGATTTGTCTTATATTTTTAGAATGTTACATAAAAATGAGAATAAGGAATTGAAGTACTTGCATTTTGCAAAATGTAGGAGGTCTGTAAATTACCGCAGACTGCAAGAGAGCTTATATAAAGGCTTGTTTATAAGGTCTGATACAAGCTCTTTTCCAGCATGGTTCAACACAGTTCTTCAGCTGAACTCCAGAATGTAACCACTATTTAAAAACGGGTTATTAGCATTACTGTGGCAGAATTCAGCAAAGGTGAAAGGGGGCTTAAGCACACTTCTGATTCTCTACATTTCTCAGCTGCTGTTTTAGTGATACTTCTATCCTGGTGATAATGAAACTATCACTTTATATACCGACAGTACAAACCTTGACCTACATATAAGACTAGGCTAATTTAAAAAAAAAAAGGAAGAAAATAAAAAGAAGAACCTGGGTGCATTTCTGAAAGTAATCAATGCAAACAGGAAAAAAAACAGTTTTCTGCTGTGCACAGCTTTATAAACATAGCATCGTGTAAGAAATGATAGTCGCATGAAAACATAAAATGAGATCAGATTCTCATTTAGAACTGAAAAGAAACTTAACTGCAGAATTTCCATTTGCATTGTGGTATTGGTATTAAAGAGAATAATTTCTTTTACACCACTACTACTGCACCTTTTAAAAGGATTTGGTTGCCACGGAAACTGGTTCTGGCCCAGTATTAATCTCAAACAAATATATTACAGAAGTTGGTGCTAGTAGCACAATAATCATAATTCTTTTTATTCTTAATGCTCAAATTCAGGCTTTTGTACCTATTGCTTCAAGTTTTAATTTCACGATCTTTTTTGTTTGAAGTAAAACACTTCAGTGAAATGATACTCTGTTTAAGCTGATAGGGCCATCTATATCAACCATTTAAAAACCTTCTGCTTTAAAATAAAAAGAAATAACTGAAGGTTTATGTATGTATCCAATACAGAAAATATTAGTATTAAAGCTTATCAATCTTTATTTAAGATTTCGCACAACGCACGGGAAAACGCTCACAACAATTTAAATATTTTTCATTTTTCTTATCTGCCTTAATTTTTATTTTTGCATTTTAACTGCAAGCTCCATAAGGCTCATAGGCAGCTTTAAAATGTAATGGAATCAATCAGGTTTTCAAAAATTCTTTTGTTGCAGAGGCGTCGCCACGCCCTTGCTACCTATGGTTATTTTAACAGACATGACTGCTCTACTTTCACAATAGATTTTTTAAAAATAGGTAAAAACAACTGTCATGCCAATATGTAAAGCCAAGCAATTTAATATCAAGTTGGTTTCAATTAACACTTTAATGCATTTTTTAAACCGAAAGCTATATTCTAAAGCCCATTTTATGTTCTTGCAGCCCTGACGAAGAAATCTGTAAAACATGCAAATCTCAACCTACCTGCACGTACCACTTAGTGCAGTGTTAGCGTGGCAATGCACCCAGCCATTTTTACGTAAAGCGATGGAGACAAACTGAATTCTCGGTCTTCTTGATAATTTTTTAGAAGCAGTTGTCAAAAATCAGATGGGAAGCAGCTTGAATAGACCATGATCAGGAGAACTGAATTGGTCAATAGGGAAAGCAGGAGTGGGGGAGAAAAAAAAAAAAATCTTCATCCAAGCTTTTCCGAAACTGCAATATAAGATTTTTTTTTCTCTCCTCCTCAGAGGGTTCACAGCTCGAAGCTGACCACAGCAAAGGCCACTTGTCACATTTACTGAAAATCAGCCTATTGATATCGCAGCTGAAAATATAAACTCGACAACCAAAGCCCATTGCACAACGTGGACTGCGTAAGAGTTAAAAATAGATTCGACGTGCCTCCTACCTGCATAATAAATATGTAAGTTTCAAGTGCTTTAATTCGATATTCCCATTAATTAACAATACAATATACATTATTTAAACTACAGTAAATGCAAGAAGAAAAAGGGTGACACCATCTGGAAGCACAGTTTGCTTTTTTTTTTTTTTCTTTCCACGGGCTAGTAACGTAGTTCGAATGTGATGACAAGCTAACAGCTCACCACATTGCAAATGAAAAAGAATTCTTAAGGTGATGCTCAAATATCTAAGCCTGTAATGAAGCATAAACCAGTCTTCGCTACTGCATGCTATGGCACACAGACCATTTACATACTCACATTTGAGATACTAGGCACGGTATAATGAATTCAATACACAGCATGCACACAGCACAAGCAACGTTAATCCTGCCTGCCATTTTAGGCTTGCAGGAGTAAGATACATACTGCAGCACAGCTCTGGTAAGGGAGGAGGCAAGGGACAGCTCACCTTAAATGCAGTATCTGATTAATGTTGTAAGTGACATTGCATATCGGCTACAGAGTCTTGGTTCAACTGGGTGGGAGGGAACAAAGAAAATTGTCATCAACTGGTGATGCAAGATGAGCTCCAGTCACTAGCACTGTTAGCAAACTCCAAATTCTACAACGATACAGTAGTAGGCATTTCAAACTCTTATCAAAATCTGTCTGTGCAAATTGCTGAGTCCGCCTGCCGATGAAAACAAAACAATCTTCTTGCCTATTGGAGAAAGGCTGGATTGACTACAGTAACATCCTCTTGACGGAGAAAGATTCCACACAGTACGTTAGATCCTGGATGCATTTGCTGCGCTTTCCTATTTTTTTTAAGCCTCAGAATTAAAAAAAAAAAAGAAAAAAACAATTATAGAAAAATATCATAAAGATCTAATTTTCATGCAAATAAAACATTTCTTTTTTCTTTCCTTTCTGCCTTTTTTTTCTGTTTTACAGTCCATCAAAATCCTGAGCAGTATTGACAAACCACACGAGCAGAGGGTCTGACTGCATGATCAGCTGTCTGTGTCTACGCTACACCCTGTTAACCACAAGCAGTGTTAGAGCTAAATATATCTGCAATGCAGAAATGGTAGGTGCTGTGTGCTATACAATTCTGATTAATCATATAATATTTTTCTATCATAGATATAATAAAGCAAAGAAAAATTGGTGCTGATCTTTTTTAGGCACCAAATCTGTCTGACTTACAGAACATAAAAGCCAACCTAAGTATACTGACCTAGATAGCACTAAGACGACTTAAGCAGCAAACAAGCATACTCACTGTCAAAGCAAGGAAAAACGAAACAAAGATTGTCTAATCAAACTGAAAGCAACAGCGCGCTACCGCAGTATGAATTCCAAAATGCTACGTACTGTATATGCACATCTCATGTTAGTGGGAGATGCAAAGCTCCTTTGTTTTTTCTCAGAGGCTTTTCTTAGCTACGGTTGCACAATGACATTCTGACATCATGGAGGTCACGCAGCTACTAATGCTGTCGTCTTTTGGAAGAAAAAAATCATTTCGGAATATTAAGCCACAGCTGCAAAAATAATAATAATGAATGTCACATAACCTGCTTAACATCTCTCCTCTACCTTCTGGGATTAATAGTACGTACATTGTTCTGCTGCATACATTAAATTGGTTTCACCCTCCGCCGTGATTGCAGGAGCGTAACTGCGGGAATTAGATTTCTCTAAATAAGCAGATAGAAATGTTAAAAAAAAAAGTTTAATTCTCCAGAAAACTTAAAAATATAATAAAATATTCGATATGGATAATGAAAAATAAGCATTAAAAAATGCTATCTTTTTTTTTAAAATGTCTTTTTAAAGCAAAACTGTTTTTATTTTCACTATCAATATGTTTCCAAAGGGAGAATGAGAGCACCATAGCACAACTTACTACGACCTGAATTACATTTCCAAAAGGCTGAACAATCAGGTGAAATAAAACAAACTCTGAGGTCTATCTGTTTATAGGGAATCCTTCTGACGCACTCCAAATGACTTGTGCTTTCCTTTTCACCCTAGAACCCTCAAACAGCAACCCAACACACAGTCAGAATAGTAAACGTTAATGTACCAGCTTTGAAATTGTTTCACTGAAAGATTTATTTAAGCAACTAGTATCTGCCTTATGCATAAGTGAAAATAAATGTTTTCTGACCAGCTTCTGAAATAGAGATATCTGTAAGGCAGGATTTTTATGGAGAAGCTGTTTTTCAACAGACCTGCCAAGATAGCTGGAAAGAAAAAGAGCCAAATTTTGAGACATACATTTTTTTCTCAGAAATCTGTGTACCTTTTATTTTTTTTTTCCTTTCCTCTCCCTGAAGTAACACAGGTTTTTTAAAAGGGAAAACAAGTAATAATAATATTGTGTCTTTTTGCACAGGAATGACCTGAGATTGCTACATGCATATATTATACTTGAATTAGGTTCTTCTTCTATACAATAGACTCTCTTTTTTTTTTTCTTTTTAAATGACTAAATATATATTTAATTTGGAGATTTTTATCTGGAAAATTGTTTGGCATTCTGTTCTGCTTGGTTTTAAGGGCTGGGAATGAGATGATCCTAACAGTGAGTGCTTTAAAATATTCAGAATCCCCTTCCATAAATAGCACATCTGTCACACAGAAATGGAACACAGCCAGCAGAAAGGGAGACCAAAGCAAAAAAAAAAAAAAAAAACAACAACTGCTATTCCAGTTTATGATTACAAAATAAGTTAGGACTTCAGCAATCTTTTTTTTTTTTTTTTTTTTTAGTTAAG
>VWPW01014762.1:487373-515573 GCA_013389825.1 Crypturellus undulatus
AAAAAAAAAAAAAAAAACAACAACTGCTATTCCAGTTTATGATTACAAAATAAGTTAGGACTTCAGCAATCTTTTTTTTTTTTTTTTTCAGTTAAGGGCTGTCAAGATTGTTTAGATGACACTATATATCAACTTTAAACTTAACTATTCATTCATTTTAGGTTTTTTTTAATGTTCATCTTTCAGCAATACGTATATGATAGGCCCTCACACACCCATTTTAAAAGCACAGTAAAGTTCCTGTAAGTTTCCAGCAGGGAAGATTTGGGTCTCATGCAGCTGTCTATCGAATGGTTTATGAGAAAATGTGACAGAACACGTTTGCGAACCAAATGCTGTGTTTGCTTTAGGGCAAAGATCTTCTGCAAAAGGCAGACTTCAGCAAAGTTCCAGCAGCAAACACAGTGCGGGAATAAACAGCTTGCACTGAGCAGGGAAGCAAGCTTCTTCAAAACTTGTATGTGCATCTCTTGTATTTACTGACCTTTTTCTGTCCTTAGTAATAATTTTGTAGGGTCAGATTTGCAATGACTTCTCTTCAGATTCAACCGAGTTTCAAAAATACTCAACATAATTTCCGTAAAGAAATTATGGTTTAGACTGTAAGCTGCACAGGGTCTGACTTTGCAAAGAAACTCAGAACGTTGCTTTTACAGGTTGCACAAAGTAGGCCCAGTAGAGAGATTCTCACTGCACATGATGACTGGGTCAGAAACTTAGCTTTAAGCTCTAATCTGATTTGTACTGGAACTGTTACAGTCCCAGTCATAGGCAGCAGCTCTCCTGGTATTTGATTTCAAAACTCCTTGCCTCAGCTGGGCCAGGGGGATGTCAGCCCATGACATTAGCTTGTGTTTGCTCTTCATTCAGTCACCCTAAAACCAGGCTACTTCAAGCAGCCTCACTGAGTCTCACCAGCCATTTATGTGGTGAATCTTTTCCAGTTTGAAACTTCCTACTTGCCAGGCTGCTTCATGTCCCTCTGTTTATCACAACTCTAGGGCAACACCTCATCTATTCTCACATGTGATTACTTATTAAGGTTGCAGAGGAAAGAGGAGTCCTAGTATCATTGTGTTGCAATGATACTATCCTGAGGCAGAGGTAGCCTCCATCACTTGGCAGAAGAAAAGTCCTGCTCTTTCAGGTGGCTAATTTGAGGAATGGAAGCACAAGAAGACAGAGGTGGGAAGACTCACATGAAGTCCCCAAAATTGTACTGATTTTTGTCTGACAGTACTACCACACCTCATCATTCAAGGGAGAAGTATGTGAGGGCAATCTGGTGGTCTGGTAACTCTGCCAAGGACCAAAATTGTAGTAGTAAATATCCAGAAGACAACTGACAGACCTTCAGAAAAAAAAGCGACAGGCACTTAGTTTTATATGGATCAGCTCACTCCTGTCTTTATTCAGCATGGTCCCAAACAAGACCAAGAGAATAAATAATCCCTCTAGCTATAGAGGGTACACTGGATATGGGAATTATGCTTCATAATAGACAAATTGATAAACATTCATGCATGTGGGCTCATTTCCACCACAGTATTTACATTTTTTAACTTTTCAGCAAGTAAATGAGCAAGATACAGAAGACCAAGCATAGAATCAGTCAGCCTCAAGAAACTGTAGTTAACTGCCCTGTGATCCCTTCCCTGCAAAGCTATGACAAGAGGATGTGACACACAGCTCGGAATCCAGGGTGCAGGTTTTTGAAAGCACATACCAGAGCTGGCTATGGCCTTTTAACTAACCTGCTCTTGCAATGACTGTTTGTTCCAGCCTCTGAATTTAGCTGCATCCATTTTATTTGTCTCCTCACTCTATTAGTGTCACTGCAAAAACAAACAAAAAACCCACTGTTGATGAATGCGGAGTTTAACACTAGAGATATTTTGAAAAAATAAAAACATTCCCTTAGTCTTGAAGAAAGGTCTCTGACCTAACACATTCAGATAAGCATCCCTATATGCCTACCCAAACTTCAATGCTCAGACCAAGCTCCTTCTCCTCATAACCCCACCACTACATGACTTTAGAAGCTACTTCCTTCAGTAGTGAACCTTTGGCTAGTTGCTGCTGGGCTGTAAGAAACAACACGGCAAAGAGGACTGATCATAGCAGTTCATCAGTTTGCCTTTTCTAGGGCCAAAGTATATCACTTTTATACCCACTGCAGATGACATGCCCTAGACTTCCATAGGTGTTCACATCTAGCCAAAGTTGCTCCTAGGATGTATCAATTGCTTGCTGACAGTTTTCCCAGACTTTCCCACAACACCTTATGTTTGTCTGTATGGCTAGACAAAAATATTCCATTATTTCCTGGGGAATAAGTATAGAACTGCTGTGCTTATAATGAGAAAATAATCACACACGTAAATTCTAGTGGCCTAATTGCTACCTAACATGTATAAAATATCTGTAGGAAAGGGAGACAGAGAAAGAGCTGTTGTAGTGAGGGATGGTTGGTGAGAAAAGAGCTGCTCTTAGTTATTCCTGTACATGTTTTAGAGACGTCCCTTCTTAATTGCAACGTTCACATAAAGAGGCCATGAAAACAACCCCTAAGTGGTCTAGGCTGGAGAGAGCTCAAACTCAAGCTATTCCCTGTTTAGGTGGGGATGTTCTTCAGCACTGCTAAGTTAAAAACAGAGGAATATTTGAAGCAATTGCTCTTTAAATATGACAAATACCGAGATTCTTTTAAAAAAAAAAAGCAAGCCTCTGAGTATTACTTATTGTATTGTGATATACTGCATTGCATGGATGTATTATGAAATGTATATACTGTGAAAGCTGTTGGCTGACCTAAACTGAACAATCAAGTCATGTATTAAGGTATACTTAAGGTAGATAGCTGCTACATATGCTTTCCTTTTTTTTTTTTTTTGTGAAACATTTTTAACAACCACTTAGTTCTCCATAAAGTCATTTTTAACAACTAGAACTCCTGGCATTCACTGTAATCAAATAAAAAAAGGAATTTATTTTAAAAAATATATAGATCTATCCACAGAATGTTAAGGAAGCAATACCTTTATGGACACCTTCATGCACCTTTACGAACTGTATGCTCAAAACAGCCAGCAATAATAAGTGGCTTTGTTTTTTTTTGTTTGTTTTTATTCTCTCTGAACACTACCTTAATGACCTCTACTGCAGGAGCACTGTATCGCCTCTAATTATACCTCCTAAGACCCTATTTACTTTGTAAGCTGCTGCCAGGCAGGATACCGAACGTTTCAGATTTCTACCTCCTAATACTGCTGTCTAATTTACCAGGTTAGCTGTTGTATTTTTACTCTGTTATTGCCAGTTTTACCAATCTTATTTTTCTCTGGATTTGATGGCACAAGTAGTTTGACACGCACACCTACACTTCTGTACTTCATTCTCATTGATAAGCATTTCCACTTACACATTACGTATTTCCTCTCCTCTGGGTTTAAGAGCCAGACATTCCTTTCACAGAGTGACAGACTCAAAGATCCAATGTGGAAAGCGGTTCCTTTTTCGCTTAGTCACACAAAATCCCAGACAGAGATACAGACATTTTAGCCAAGCCATTCTTATGAACGGTAAGCCAGGAGGCAAGCAAGTAGTAAGAACTAGGTTGAAAATAAAAGGAAATTTCTCAGTCCAGTCAAGGGATTTAACATTTTAGCTTTAGTTACTAACCAAACTAGGAAAAATGTGCTTGGATACATACATGAAATCTGTTCTTTGAAGACAAAACAAAGCAAAATAAAACAAAGCAAAACAAAAGGTCATTTTACATTTCCCTAGAGGTAAAGCAGCATAAAATTTCCTTTTATAAACTGATTAAAGTGACTTCTGAAACACATGGCTTCAGGCAGGATCATTTTAGAGGGCCACAGTGTCTACCCAATAACACTCATTTCTTCTTTTTTTTTCTCTTTCCATGAAGTTTGAGCAGAAACTATTTGGCTGTTTTGGAAAACAGACAGTATGAGGATAACAAGCATTCCTCATTATTAAAAACATAAGGAAGTTATTTTTGAACAACATGAGTGCCAGAAAAAGCAGGGGTAGGAAGCTAAAGTGTGCTAGCTGGAAAAAAAAAATGTTTTGGAAGCTCCAAGAAAACTGTTTAGCATTTGATAGCTATAGAATCAAATGTCACATAATAGGTCAGAGAAATCACACTTCCTAAAAACCATGTGTATAGATGAATGTATCACTGTTCCAAACACAGTCTAAAAACATATGCAGAATGAAAGCAAAAACAAAAAAGATGATTTCATGCTCGGGCTCAGCTATCCAATATGTTTCTAACTGAAGGCTGTTCAGTGCAGCCAGTAGATCACTGAATGGCCGAGTTTCGAAGGGATCTCTGCAGATCACAAAGCCCAACCCTCTGCAGGGCCAATCAGATGAGGTTATTCGGGGCTGTGTCCAGTTGAGTTTTGACCTTCTCCAAAGATAGAGACTCTACAGCCTCCCTAGCACTCTTCAAATCCTCACTGTAAAAACAAACAAACAAAACAAAACAAACTAACAACAACAACAAAAAAAACCCCACTTATTTCTTATACTTAAAGGGAATTTCTTATATTTTGTGATCATCAGAAGGATCTAGCTCCATCTGCTTTACTCCATTTCATCATGCATTTAGATACTCAGATAAAATCCCCTCTAAGTCCTCTCTTCTCCAGGCAAAACAGCCCTGGCTCTCTCAGCCACCTGATATGATAGATTCTTCAGTCCCTTAATCATCTTCACAGCCTTTTGCAGGACTTGCGCCAGCAGGTCCCTCTTGTACTGGGGAGTCTATTACTGACCCAGCACTACAGATGTGGCACTGTCAGGGCTGGGAAGAGTGAAAGGATCATCTCCACAGACCTGCTGGAGGTTTTGCTCTTCCTAACACAGCCCAGGCCATTCCACTCTAAAAGACTGAGCTCTAAAACCTGAATTAGGGGGAAATAAGTCAGTGCAGGTTTTTAACAGTTTTTAAAAGCTCTGATTCATGTTTCATTTCTGAAAATGACTTCACACAAACTCCGCAGCTCTCATTCTCCAAATGTGAAACTGTGCTTCTTATGACAGTATCCCAACTCCTATTGAATCCTGATTTAGTCCTGAATAATATTTCAGGACTAAGGCTAGTGAGCAACAGTAGTGCTGATTTGTTACAGAGTGCGGTTGTCCAAAAAGCTCTATTAACAGTAATAATACACTTTTACAGAATGTTTTATCCAGCAGTCTCAGACATCACTACAAACATTAATTCAGCCTAACTATAGCTTGCAATAAACTAGCATTATTATGCTAATTTTATGGATGGAGAGAGAGAGAAAGACAGAGAGGTTAAGTGATTCACTTAGGAACAGAACCCAGAACCACATGCACAAATGGGTAACCCAAACCAAGAAGAATTTTTGTCAGGCAAATGGAAGTGGAATGTCAGATACAAACATAATAAAAGGTTTGCAAGACCCTATTATAATTAAGGAAGTGCTCACCAGGAAAATAAATAGTTTTGCAGTGGACCAAGAGCAGATGAACTTCTTTTTCTTGAGAGATTTGAAAAAAAATTAAAGGGATAATACCTGTGTAGAATATCTTCAGTAAGACTGAACATAGTGTTAAGGTTGAGAGAAAGAGAAATCTCAGAACTGCACTTGGACAGGGGCTGGAGAAGTGCTGCCAGAGGAGATCTGCAGCTGCCTAAGGAATTCTCCAATTAGAATCATCCATCTGGGGAAATTCAAATGTTACTTGCCTAGACAAAGCCTAGAGTTACATTAGGGTACACAGGAAGACTTGCATTGTAATGCTCAACATGTTGGCATTACACTATTTCTTATGGAAACAGCTTGGTAGTGTCTAACATTTGTTCTCATCCATGCAGGAGTTGCTTCAATTTTCTCACCTTCTGTTTTGGTAGTACCTTTTCCAGAAGTTTGGCCTGCAAAGCAAATGTTCATCTATTTTATAACTCCCACTGCATCTTTGTGGCACAATTCACAAGCACCAGAAATTTCTTACTATTTTTTTGTTGGTTTGCTCAGGTGCAACAGTTTCAATCTGTACTAAAGATAGATAAAATAACAATGGTATCTTACAAAAGTGGAGGATATTTTAAGTAATGGCCATTAGGTCTGGATCAATCATCTGCTCTATTCATGTTATTACTTTAAAGAAAAATGTAGGATGATTACAGCCAGTTTTCTTTAAAACAAGAAGCTGGATATAGGCAAAAGGATAAAACATAGTTAAAATAATTAAGTTTCCACATAAAACATGTCTCTGTGGAACCCTATGGAGATAACATGTCATTTTTCTCCATCACTTCCAAACTCTTGAAAAAACATCTACCAGCTGTTTGGACTTCCTTTCTTTTCTGAATATCCAGTAAAATATCTGGCACTATCTCAGTCTGATTTAGTACAGCTCACAAGATGATCTACAACTTTTTGACTGATCAACAGGGACTCTGTTCCAGATCAATGTAGTCCTTGTTTCTACTGGCTTTGATACCATTCATCACTTGCTCCTCACTTACATTGGCAGCTGGTTTCACATGCCTGCTCGACTCTACTACCACTTTGACTGCCCTTTCTCTGATTCCAAATGTTCATGCTATTTGACATATTCTAGAACTGCTTTCTAAAATAAAGCAATTTTGATGCAAATATATCTTGCTAGTCCTAAAGCAAATCATTTTAATTAAGTCATTAAAAGATTCTCTAGCAATAATAAAGAAAGTAAATGTTCTGTTATGAATATCCAACAATGAGCAAGGAGTTATTTACAAAAATGTATTTTTGCTATCATTAATTCTTTGTAATTTTTTTTCTGTCTTCATAAATCTTAAAGGCTTCTTACTTGCTTATGCTGAACATAACTTTATTTCCTGTGTAGTTCTGTCTCTATCAATTTTTTTCTTTCCCAAGCTGAATTTCAATCTTTTACATCTCTACAAATTCAGTGAAAGCAATAAGACCTTATCATGTGGTAGTGAAGCTCTAGGCCCAGGAAGTGAGTATCTGCATGAACAAGTACTATTGAGAGCACAGCCTGACTTTCAGAGTCTGATATGAGTGAAAACAGCAGTGAAAGGCTTCACTGTCAGAGTCCACGCTACTTGCTGCGCTTGCAAATACAGGGAACAAAACATGTGATCTGTTAACTATGTACATTTGACTTGAAAACAATGAGAGGGAATAATTATAATATACATGAGACCAGCTTTACTTAAGAGTGGGAACACCGCAAAGTAAAAATATATATCACACTCTTCTTGCTCCTGAAAATGCATACAGTGAAAAACTAATCCAGTGAATGCAGTGATTACCATTATATTTTCCTCTGGAACAGACAAGACTTAGTTATCTCTTAAACTGCTGCCTAGCCTCCACCCTATTTGAACTCAGGGTCTGTTTTCAATCAACATGTGTAAATCTTTCAGCCTATCTTTATACGTGGGCAAAACCACACTCTCGGAGAGCTTCCTGAAACTGGTGTTGAAAAGCTTTGTAGGACTGTAAAACATCTGTAGTGAAGGCAAACTCAAAAATACATGCTGAGGTGTTTCTACCTACATTCTCTGAAATGATAACCCATAAGCAGATGTCATCACACTGAAATTCTCTGTATAAATTAATCAGAGGACATCCTCTTCATTAACAAAGTATGACTATTGTAATCAGCAGTACCAATCATAAAGGGAAAGGGTTCAGGATTACCAGTCCTCATGCCTTTTTCTGCATGGCATGTGCTTTTTGGCCATTTCAAGGCCTGTGGTTACTCATTGTGGGGCAGCAGGTAGGCTGCTTCTGCTCTTTGAGCTGCTCTCCAGCTATAAAATGGAATGCTTGTCTGGACAAATACACAGAGAAAGCAGTGAAAGTATAAAAACAACAAAGCAAAAGCAGCAGTTTTAGAACTCTTGGGTAGGATATGGGGCAAAAGTTGAGACTAAGTTACATTTCCCTATTAGCTTTTGTCTACTTGCTCACATTTCCCCTTGTAGTAATTTTTAGCCTAAATAATTAAAAATACATTTATAATATTTTACAT
Organism: Crypturellus undulatus; assembly: GCA_013389825.1. NCBI lineage: Eukaryota > Metazoa > Chordata > Aves > Tinamiformes > Tinamidae > Crypturellus > Crypturellus undulatus. The sequence continues at coordinate 495,423 of VWPW01014762.1, forward strand.
CTATGATTTAAATATAAATTATAATTTTAAAATAATATAAAACACCCATAATTTAAATAACATAATAATTTAAAAGACATAATTAGAAATAGTGTAAATAACAGTTTAGTAATAGTTATAATAGTTTAAATTTTTGTTGTTCTTTTTATTCATTTTCTAGCATTTGTCTGACAGACTCCACTGTTAGTATGGAACTGTGGTATAGCCATATAGCTTTTTTTCGTTGTTTTTTACATAAGCATTTTGAGTGATACTGAAACACATGCAGCTCTGGAAGGCTGTTTAGTAGATGTTACTGCATATTTCAAAGTAGATGGACTGTTTCTAGCACCCTAACAACCCTCAGAGGCCGCACTCCTTGCTAAGTAGCAAGTCTGAACAGGGTGGTGAGCAGAGCAGAGCACCAGAGTGCCCAGGAAGGCTCCTGGAAGCAGGCGGCCCCTGTGAAGACACAGCTCCTCGCACGGGCAGCCGGGGGCTCACCTGCCTGCGGCACTCGGCCTCCAAGCAGGTCTCTGCATAATAGACACAAACCTCTGGCCTCACACTCTATACGATGAGGCACGAAACTTTTCCCCCATCATGCCCACAATTCAGGGCTCCCTAACTGTTCAAGTAGAGCTTATTATCAGCAGGCTTTAGTTTTGAGTTATAGTGCAACTTGTACTTTACTTATCAGATTAAAATGAAATAAATACCAGGCTGAAGAGAGCTTAACTTCCTCCTGATCATAGAAGAAAAGGAGAGCGGCTGATCTCATACTTCCTCATTTTTCTGTACTTGAAGTTCCAGTCAAGGATCTCATTGGTTCAGCTAAACCCACTGCTAAATAAGCATTTTTTCCTTCTTTTCAGCTGCTTGTTAGATCTGCAAGTGTAAGATGATATATACAAGACCACTGCTTTCACATTTAAATGCGACAAACTAAGCATATAAAATCAATCATACGACAACTCAGCAGTTACGTAAATCTTATCCTTAGTACAGTGTGTTTTGTTTTTCTTCATGAGATAGTATTATTAAGTGCATTAACAGTATTATTAGGAAGAATATTAGCTTTTATTTTAAAAGTTATTTTAAAATAATTTAGTCCTCAAAGATCTGTATAAATGCTAAAAGCAAGTATAGTCTGAAAAGTTAAACATCAAAATGCAGTGAACCCAAGATGTATTGTCCTTAAATTTTATAATAAGGATCTAGAAGCTGAAATTTCATTTTCTGGTGTACTTACTCATGATATGGTTTCTTAGAGTTGGCAATGATGAAATAAAACTAAAAGTTTTTCAAGTTTCTAGGAAGTTATGCTAACCTGTCCTGTGAAACTTTAGCTGGACAGTTTGGAAACTTGGGGGTCAGAAGTCAAAAAGAACAGGGTGAACTCTGCTTTATTAACTTTGCTTTGACATAATATTGTATAACACCAGGGTAGGAGCTGCTAATGTTTCTCAAAAACCTACTGGAGCACAGGTGAGAAGTGTCCCCTGCTGCAGGGCCTAGGCATAGCCCATCTTGCCTGCATCATCTCATATTTCATCATATGGCAGGAGAACATTTGGATTACTTCTTGAAGCCTTTCGGTCCTAGTTTTGTCTGAAAAGTAAACAGTTTAAGAATGAGGTTAAATGTCTTGCATCTGTGATGCATCCTTTTTAAGAATTCAGTTCCCATGACCACAGCCATGCATGTTTAGATCGCCCCACATTTACATCAGTGCACATTTATGATTATAAAATTTTAAATGGTCTTTGCTGTAGCAAAGTGTAGGGGAAAATAAATCATGTGAGAAAGCAAATGACCAAAAGCAGACTATGAATGACCTCTGTGTCTTCCTTACCTTGTAAACAAAAGCCAGGAATTCTCTAAATTGTGCTTTGCAGGTCTTTACCAGTGATGAGTGATGACAGTAATAGCCAAAAACTTTAAAATAAAAAAAAATTGCTATTTTGGAAATATTTTAGAAGAAAATAGTAAAGAGGGAAAATTCACAAGAAGTTGGTAGAAGCTCACTAAAAATCTTATTATAACTTTGTTATCCTAAATGCAATAAGTGAAGGCCTGACAACACACATTTTTACAAATATATAAAAAAATTACTACTGCAAGTTGACTTTGGATTGGGAAGATCGTAAACTCGACTCACTTTACAGCTCTCAATTTCCTTTTTAAAGAATAGTTACCTGCAGCTGGCTCATTCTGCTGTGTTCCTTACAGCCATGACTCTTACTATAGTTCAGGGAAAGCAGGCTTGCACTGCCTTTAAGATAAATCCAGTTTTAGATCACTGAAAAGCCTGTAGCATTTTCACATGCCATTTCATACATAGTCTTCTGCTTGATGTTGTTTCATAGAGAGCTTCATATTACTATGCCCAAGCATCCAAAAACTGTTAAAATCTAAGCATTTCAAGTTCAAGTTCCAGCCAGTGCCAAAGCAATACTCTGTGCAGAAGCATCCAAAGCTTTCCTGTTTCTTTTCTTGCATTATTTTTTTTGTAGCACTCGGATGACTATATTTTCCAAGAAGCAGGAAGAGATGGAGTTTTACACTTAGGATCAGTTATCTAACTCGGTAAGCTAAGCAGCTGCTGTGTCACTGCTGTTTGTCATGTGGTCAGTAAATGAACTAAGTCTTTGCCTGTCAAATAGCTTGTTTTGCAGTTCTTTGTTCTGGAGGCCATAAACCAGAGGGCTAAAGTATTGTGCAAGTGACAAAACAACAATGGCTTGTAAATGTAAAACAGTGCTATCAGGGTTTCTTCCAACAGCTGTTATTATCAAAAGTAGCAGAAGATGCAAACTAATTTGCAATTCATGAATAATGATTTTTTTTTTCCTGGCCTTTTTGAGTTATTGAAATGACCAGCATGTTTTCCTTTTCTGCATAAGAAACACTAGATAATTACAGTGACAATTACAAGAAGTACAATTAAAACTATTCCAGCTGTTCTGGCAAAAGCAGCTCTAAGCACAGTCAGGCAAGGAGGTTCTGCTTTGAATATATCTCCAGATCTTTCTTCCAGGCCTTCTCTTAGTAAGAGAAAATAGTTTTAAGCACTGTTACCCAAACACAAGTCATGACTTGCTTTTTCACCGAGTGCACCAATGGTAAAACCTGCAAGGCCAGCACACACAGAAGACACTGTTTAAGTGCCATGAATATCAAACATCAGCACTGCTTCCATTTACTACTTGTATTCCAAACATATCCAGAATACAAATTATGGCATTCTCACATCAAATATAGTAGATGACACCAACACTGCAGAAGAGGGAACAACATACGAGATACTGGCAAAAGAAAACATATTGAACTTCTTTCACTTAAGAGACTTCCCAAAGTGTCTTTGGTATAAGCAACCCAACTGAAGCAATAAAAAAATGTATTGTTAATTGTATAAAATAATGCTTTTACTATGCTTTCTACTGTTAGCCTTTGCCTTCTGATAAACTTATTCAACGTGTTCAAGATCTTCAGAAATCGATCCAAAGTTCCGTTAAAGAAAAAGAAAAGTCAAATTAAATTTGATAATTGTTACTGGCAATTGTCTTACCATCTTAAAAACAACAAAAAATGCTCAGGATAAATCTAAATGTTATGTGCATAAATCTTTGAAACTGTTCTATGATATGTATCTGTCCCCCACTGAAGTTTAGCAGTCCCAGTTCTGCAATTCTGATATTTATCAGGGATCCTGAGTTTCCTTGAGAAAACTTGCGATTTATTCTGTGTTTGACCTTCAGATATCTTTCACAGATAGGTTCTGCAAAGTTCACATGATTGAGAAGAATGAATTTAATTCTTGAGAATGGGAGACAAACAGGAAGGGGAAAAAAAAGAGAGATGTTTCAGAGGCAAGGAAGATACTGTAAATGTATAGATACTCAAGATACTCAGCTTTTCCATTGTGACCATCAGCAAAGACAGAATGTAGGTACACAAATATTACCATCTAAGCATTTTCAAAGCATCTCAGTAACTTCAGAGCACTAGTCCTGTTTTAAAAAGTCACATTACAGCTTTCATGCAAGCTTTCCACCTTTCTCATATCTAGCTGTTCCTCAGCTGTTAGCCAGAGGCTTAACCACAGATAAATAAGTTTTCAGGCTACCACAACTACCTCTGTGAATGCAGCAGCAGAACACTTCACCTACCTTATTATATCTAAGACCTGCCTGTGGTTGATTAGACAGCAGTAAGCAATATATGTAATGCGTATAATTTCTAACTTGACAAAGCTGTGTAGCTAGATTTTACAAAACTGATCTGTAGTAATCATCATGGGCCTACAGACCATACATGGACAGGACACAACGAGCATATCCCTACCTAGCCTGCAAGAACGTGACATAATCTCCCTAGATAGATGCCACCTTTGTCTGGGCACACAGAGGAAATATGAATCAGCTTTAAAGCACTCTACAAAAACTGCAGAAAATACTGGAATACGCAGAATATAGGAAGCTTATTTAGTTATATCAAAGACAGATATTACATGTGTGCTTTCAAAGAAAAACAAAACCTTTTCCTTTTATTTCAGGGAAAGCAGTGACTACCAACTGCAGTATCTCTCATAGAAGGCACAGCAACCTTTTCTTTACAACCTGCTAAGAAAAATGCATGAGTTTAGAGTAGGGTCATGACTCTGAGCCTTCAAACTATTCCACACACCCCAGGTTCCCTCTTCACTGAAGCCCTGTGCAGTCTTCAGACCAGTGGTGTCAGTAATGGCGTCTGCCAACTATTTTTAAAATGCACTATATTGTGACAAATCAGCCTTCTGGTCTAGTATAATCTAGAGCTACATAATAATTTAGCACAGAACGCATTTAGTTACTCCAGCCATAAATATATATATGCATAGTAGGCACTCTGTCTTCTGTAGATACATATGGACTGTGGGGGCAAGGGGATGGGAAAGCTCTTGCTGTTTCTAGAGTATGCAGAATAGACCTAGTAAAATTAAGCCACTGGCTTCTGTGGTTGCCAGTGGCCCTTGAAGGGAACCTTATATGTGCATGATTAACTACATGTATACGCTTTGCTTAGTCATTTGTTTATCACTTGGTCATTTCCTATGTATGGGCAAGAGGAAACAGTAGCTTAAGGGTCTTATCTGTGGTTTAGATATAGCGTATGCAGACAAATTGCAAAATTGAAATTTTGCATTTTCACAGCTCTTGTGACAGAGCCACAGAGCCTGTTCATTCAGGCCTTCTTGACAGCATGTTAAAGCGGAGCCTCACACCCAGCGCAGGCAACCATTCCACGCTGGTGGTAATGTTCTTAGTCAGCATTTAGTGGAAACTTCTGCCAGATGGCTAAAAAGAGGTAGGCTACAACTATAGAAGGATCTTTATGAGGGAACGATCAAAATCAACATGTCTTGCCCCAATTGATCTATTTGTAAAGAACTCAAAAATTGATTCAATAAAGCTACTCAGTAGTGTATTACAGCAAAAGTTCCACACACTCCCTGTTCTCATACTATTTCTCTGGTTAGAAATTCACAAACTTTTCACTTACTGTATATATTTATATTGACATGTATATACCTGCATATATATTTCACTCTTTGAGAAATTGGGGGTGGTGAAAAAAAGAAAAAAAAACTTTTTTTGGAGGAAAAAAAATAATATCCAGGATGGCATGCCATCCTGAACATGCCATCTTTGACATGCCATATCAGAGCTCCAGCAGGACTTTTCTCTGGAAACTTGGAAGTTCAAGCACCAGTACTTCATTTTATCCCTCATAAAGGACATGAGGACATCCCTGAGGCTGGGCTGCCTTTACACTACTGTAACTTCATTAACTTAACTCCCATTACCTGTGGGTAAGAAATACCAAAACAAAGCCCCACAGGTTCTACCTGACTGTAGAAACCAGTATTTCTGAGATGCCAAACTTTAAGCCACCTTTGAGCTGTTCTCATTTGGCAGCCTATTCCACCAAAAAAACTCAGAGCAGCTGTGATGCCCTCCTAGCAGACACTTGGAGACAGATTACCCTGATTTAGCAGTTTGCCCAGCTAAAACTTCATAGCCTTTGTCACACCAATTCCAGGTGAATGAAGTTTGGATTTCTCATCAGTCAGTGCTACACTGATAGTTTTCTGGGAAATATTTCTTTAGCTCTCAGGATCTACCATCACTATAGGTCACTATATCTCTCTCTGTTTGTTCTATTGCCTGATTATGTTCATGTGGTATAGAATAAAAGTCTCCTTCTTGCACAACAATTTGGTCAGAAATGAAAGCTGTTTGTGCATCAGAATTATCTATGTTTGAGGTGAAAGCTAATACTTAATTTTAAAAGCATCACAGATTTCATCTGAAGGTTTCTATTTGGCTATCCATAGAAGTAATGTTTTTCTACTTTCTGGCAAATGCAAAGGAATAAAGCCACAACAGATGTTAGTCATATTATTTGTGGCATTTGTGAAGATCATGACACTAATATTGCACTGCTAAATGCAACAGTATAGATAGAAACAAAAGTCAGACTACCATTCACTCTAACCTCCCTTGTTACTCTTTTATTTTATTTTGTGTAACGTGTATTGATTTTCAAAGGCCTGTACTAATTCTTACTTTGACACTGCTTAGCCATGTTTGCAAATTTTGCATAATTTGAATAAACTAAAAATCTGAAAGTGAAGTTTGTTCATTGTGAGGAAAAAAACACCGATAATACTTATATATTTAGCCTCTGAGTGGTCTGGTAGTGGAAAGCACAACTATTAAGCCCACAGAAGGAGTTTCCCCACAGAAGGAAACTCCACCCTCTTGAGAGGGAGCAGCCAATCTGATATTCAGAGCAGGGTTTTCACTTCGCCATAACATGGCAAAGCATCCATCCCCAGGGAGACAAGGTGGTTCTTCATGTAGTCAGAGTGATGCTACCACATGATGCGACAAGATGCTGCCCTACAAGCTGCAGTGGTAGCTGCGACGGCCCCGACTCTGCATGGGCTGCTGGAGACAGCGTGGGAGGGATTCGTCTGCCCACGCACAGGCAGCTGTAGAGTATCCCCACTTGCAAACATGATCCGCTCCAGAACAAGGATCTCCTGTTGGAAATGTATCGCACCTGACAGCCCCATATGGCTGTTTTAGGCAGCTCAGTATGTTTCATAAGCGGTTAGAAGTCTGTGTTGAGGCAACTGAATCCCATCCCTAACATCACCATATAAAAAGCTCTGGTTCTAATCTACTCCTAGTCATAAGCTTAATATAGGACAAATTTTAAATGAGAAAAATGTAAATTACAATGTGAGGCACCAGGAAGACACTGCTTCTGAAAAGGTTGCACTGACTTTCAAATAAAGAGACTTCTGAACTTTTCTTGAAATTGTAAAGCTCACCAAATCTATTCTGGAAAACTATCCACATGTGCAATATGTCTCCAGATTTCTCTACCACCTAAATTGTATATTAGTAATACATTAGCAGGAACAATGTCTTGTTGCAATACAGGACTAATACCATCACCAAGCTATTAAAAGACAATCATTTCTCTATGGTGCAAAAGTGTTCTAATTAATTACATTCTGATGACATCTTTTCTCTCACAACTATTACAGACGCTCACAGAAGGCTATCTTACTCACAATGTAAACTTCTGATAACTGATATTCTCTTCCCTCGCACTTGTGACCATGATGGCCCTCACTATAACTAAAAACAAAGGAAACCTAGGTGCCCAGAGGGAGAATTTCGCTTTTCTTTATTCTCCTATAATGTAAATAACTAAACCAGAAACTGAAGAACATGGCATCAGAAGAATTACTTACTAATGGCTTCTCTTCTACAGAAGCAGAAGGGCTACTGCTGCTGGTTTGAACAGGCTGAGACAAGGGTGTATAGGAATTGATACTGAATGTCTTCTAGCTTTGTGTCCCAGTTTTATACAGAATTATTTTGTAAGAAAGAATGTTGCTAAGTATGGGAAAAAAGTTAAGAAGATGAAACATATTCAAAAGTATATGTGATCTTTCCTGAAATTTGGGAACATCGTCCAGAGAAATTTCAGAATACAAAAAGTCTGCACAGGAAGAGTGAATTTTGTATATTTTGAAAAATAGTGAACTAAAAATAATTCAAAAGTAGGAAATTTTGAAAAGATTCTATCTATTTGTAAATTTAAAGACATCTGTCACAAGACTTTAGGGAACTGATTCAATCAAGTGTTTCAAGAACAATTTTCAAATATATCCAGCATCGTTTAAATATAAAATGAAATTTTCCAAAAATTGTTTTTCTTACTGCTGAAAACAATGACCTGAAGTTTAGGCTACACTGACTGCAGTCACATTCCATTCCTTTATCATGAAGACTTTTATTACAGACAATATCCAAGCTTTTATTTGCAAAACATGAAATTAAAAAAGAGATCATAGAATCATAGAATCCTTAAGGTTGGAAGGGACCTCTAGAGGTCATCTAGTCCAACCCCCCTGCACACGCAGGGCCACCTAGAGCACATGGCTAATGTCTATTTCAGCGGTATACTAATATATTACAAGATTTATATATGTAGAAGTATCTGGAGATAGCGGACTTAGATGTTTAGCATCTCTTCCATGTTTCAAGTCAACCAGTATGATAATAGCAGAGGTAAAATTGCATGAATATGATAACCTTGTGATTGCTGTGTGATTACTGTCACTGTTTGAAATTTTATATAGAGAAAAAGTAACAGAATTAAGATACTCATTTAGAATGCAATACTTTTAATTAACTAGTTAAGAAAAACGTTCGTTACTAGCCTAGGGCATATTATGCACTAGTGAGCCACTCTAATTCTCTTTAGCAGAAGAGGGAACTTATTAACTTGTCCAATTTTTTATTGTTCATCTGGGAAGGAAACTCTATCATGCTCTCTCAGTACTGCTTGGGTTCCCAATATGTTTCTAGGACTCAGCTCTGAAAGTTTTATAAAATTTTTCTTTCACTCCAGGATCAAAAAAAAAAATGTACTCTCATTAATTTTTTATAGCATTAATAATATAAGCGTTGTAGTTGCATATAGTCACCTGAACCGACCCTTCTTCTAAGTTAATGAGCACACAGACAAATCTTCCTCACTGTTTTAAAATGTTCTAAGAAACATCTAAGCATATTTTAGAGATAAATCCTCTTAAATAATAGAAAAACAAAAGTAATATGAGAAGGACTATGGAAAAGATTACCCAATGGAAAGTATGTTGAATGATTCTCACAAGGTCATAGCATTCGGTGAGGTCAGCTTAGATAAATAAGACACAAGGTGTGACTGAGCAAACACACCTCTTTCTACATCATCATTACCAGTTCTCAGTGCTTATTACACAACTTTTTGCATCACATCTGAAATTGGATCATTCCTGTTTATATGCTTCCCTTTGCTCAGGGTATCTCAGAGGAGGTAGATTCATATCAATAACAATACTGAACAACCAATCCAGCTTTAATGGAAATTCCTTCCTGTGACTGCGTTCATGATTGTTCAGAATCTCAATTGTACACAGTGAATTTTGAGTGTAGAAGCCTGGAAAAGGTAGGCAAAACAACAACAAAAGCTCCATATTTTTGAGCCAATTTCTGGTTCCAAGCATTGGAATTAAATCAGCCATTCCCAAAAAGCAGACACTTACGAATGCCCTAAAAAGCCGTCTGGAACATGCTTTATTTTGTTCAAGTCCACCCCCAGCTGCAGCCTTGCACTCTGCATAGAAGACTGCATTCACCAACACAGTATCTGCAGCAGAACATTTTGTGTGATGACAAGCGCTCTGGAAAAAGTAAATGGACAGTCTTCCCTGACTTGCCTTTGAAAGCTCCTCCTTTGCTCTAGCTACCACGGATTTCCAGACAGAATTTCCTTCTGCTGGTTCCTCCTCTTGTGCATATTATGAGACTATCAGCACACACTATAAGCTTAATGTGACTGACTACAATTCATATTATTCACAAATTTTTCAGTTTTTTCATAGTTTGTGTAGACAGCTTTTGACCTTAGAGGAACTGCAATAAGCTTGCAGCAGAACCCCACAGCATTTGTCAGCTCTGTATTTTTATTGCAAAGAACTATATGGAATCGGGATCATGAAATTATTTTGGTTGATGAAACTAATACATCTGAGAAGCAGGTTTACTGCTATTTCCGAGGAAAAAAAACAGGCAGCATACTGCTTATTACCACCAAAAGTAGGGTTTGTAATTACTACTCTTCTGTCTATCAGTATCAAAAGTTAAGGGCAGGGAGGAGATGCCACCTGCGTGTGGCTCTGATTCTACAGATCATCAGGATACTGAGACTACCAGCTGCCCTCTATGGGTGGCAGGGAGCAAAGACTACAGAAGCAGGAAGGAGAGTTGCAGCAACAACTCTCTCCTAGGATCCTGCAAGCAGCCATTACAGGCCTCAAACCGGCGCTGGGGATGAACAACCCAGGCGTGCGGAGGGCCGCCCCGAGCGGCGGGCAGCTCCCGTGCGAGCGCGGCGCCTGGCCCGTTCGGGCTGCCTGCTGGCTGCGCTGGCTCCGCGTGCGGCAAGCTCCGGAAGCGCCGCTTGCACCTTCTCGTGACAGAGCTGCATGAGTCAGATCCTTAAACTTCAGTTTTAGCTTTGCTTCTGCCTTCTCATTGTTCTGACTAACACGATGTTATCACAGGTGGCGAAGGATGGTAAAAAACAGCTGCACACAGCGCATAGCCCCACGTTAAAGTGCAGCCGGCTCAGGCTAGTGTCAAAGCTAAAAACACCCACAGATTTCAGTGGAGCAGCTGCAGACCACTCCAGCTAACTGCAAGGAAATGAATTATTAACGATACTAGAAAAAACATAAATGCAGATACACTTAACAACAGGAACTCACTGAACTACTGTCAAAGCATCTCAATATTTTTGGTGTCAAATTTAGAACATTTTAAGGAGACCAGAAGTTTAGAAAGGACTAAGTAGATAGACATAAAACTTCTAAAATATTCAGATACCTTTAAGCCTTCAAAACAAGAAGGTTAAGATAGCTAGCAACTCAAAATGCAGACACAGGTCTCTAAATATAAGAAAAGCAATCAAGTGTCTCCATAAAAATAAATCTTTGTAATTTATGTCCCAGATGTTGTAGGATTAGCACTGTAAGTGGTAATTCGCTCTGGCCTTGATCTTTTATAAACAGGCAACTATGGGACCTCTTCTTTTAGGAGTCTATGCAACACTTAATAGCAATTTTTAGTCTGTGTATTTGCAGAATCCAGGCTTCTTTCCAGTTTACCCTTTTTACTATAAAAAGTGTATCTCATAAAGTTATTTATACGAACGCATATGGCAATTTTTTTGTTTATAAATTAATTTTAATAAGTGCTGAATGAAACCGAGGGTGAAATTAGTTAAAATAATTTAATGCTTCAAAGATTTAGTAACTTTTCTTTCACTGTGCTCTCCCACTGAAACCAAGACTTGGCAAGCATCTGATGGCTGTTCTCCCCAGCAGCCTTGTGCGAGGCAGAACCACGGCCAGACAAGTGATGTTGTGAGAAGAGTTACCTAAAGCGCCTGGAGTGCTCTGGCAGTCAGGCCGCAGGACTTCATCCAGACTTCACAGGCTTGGCTTCCTTGGTAAGGAGGGCTTGCAGTTGGATACAAAAGCAAGCAGCAGAGGGAAAGGTAAAACTCTTTGCTTGCAGGGCTCTGCAGCATCAGTTTCTGTGCTCAGTATCTCGAGGCCTGCACACGGCAGTGCCCGCGCGGGCTGCACTGTCACCCCCGGCACCCGCAGCGGCACCGCGGCCTTTTGCTCCGCGCCGTTTCCTGCCGCTCTGCGGCGGCCGCGCGGGGTGGAAGAGCACCCCCTGGTGTGACAAGGAGGGCACTCGCCCGCTCACCATTCCAACCTCAGTGTCAGGTCGCTTCACGAAATGTCCGATTTGGGAGGATTATATCTCTGCTGGAAGCAGCAGAGCAGCGCTCAGCATGGTGACAAAGAATGAGGAACTCTTGTCTTTTAGCAGAGAAATATCTGCACCTGGGAAAAGCAGTCGCCAAAGGGGCAGAACCATATTATTTTAATGGCTGCCAGAGTTTTGTGGTGACTGCTCCTGCCAGGAAGCCTTATTAATACCAATTATAGCTTCTCATTACATTCTCATTACATTTCTGTTAAGCAATTAATTAAAATACAAACTCAGATAACTTGTTACTGTGAGGTCAGTAACAAAATGAGCTGAATAAAGTGTGTGTCTTTTTAAACAAAAACCTTGAGAAGTGGATCTGCAATATTTAATCTTGAAAACACAGACATGGCACCTGAAAATATGAAAGGGCTGAAATAACCATCACTTCCAAGCCAAGAACACGTTAATTTGGGGAAAACCCATCTTGCCTTGGTGGGAAGGATGCCAGTACTTCCAGAATGAAGCTTCTGAAGTAATAATTTCCTTTCTTAATGCATTAAAAAAGGTACTACAATGATATTTGCATTCCCTTGTAACACAATTCCAAGATGTTTAACTAAGCTAAATTAGAGAATATTTAATAGTTTTTCTTCTTTTTTCTTTTGTGTGTTTGATGACTCTTCTGCTGTAGCAGTCTGCAGCAAAAGAGAGGGCATCTCCAAACATCTGCGATCCTTGTAAAACTACCAGGGAGCAGCTGCTGGAGACTCTACTTTATAATCTGGGAAAAGTAGTAACTTGGACTCCTCAGGAGCCCGTGCTGGGTCATTACAATCTGCATTGGACTAACAGGAAAAGGAACATAGCACTTGGGAAAAACATTATCAACAAATGTGGTGTTTGCCCGTGTGCTGACATGATCCCATGGTCCTGGACAGCAGTCTTTCTTCTCACTCACCTTCTGGTGATACAAATGGCCAGGGGCAACTGACCCTTTTGCACTTTGATTTTCAATCAATCAGAGATGGTGTCAGGATACTACCCTGGCACCAGTACCGTCACCTGCCACACAGCTTCATCCTGCTCTGTAACTTTTTGTGCTACCTCTATCAATAAGAGATCCTGTGACTCCACACCACGGAGGCGCAGGCCTTGGTATCACTCCCCCATATAGAAAGTTTTTCCTACTTGACACATGGCAAGAGATTTGGTACTGCTGGTACTTGACTGAGACAGTGGCAACCCCAAACTGCCACTCAACACTTCTTAAATATTTGTGTTAGCCTTTAGTCACAGAGTAAGAACAGCAAATAAATAAATCAGTCATAATGCTTACAGTGACGTGCAGACTGCAAAACGGTGAGTGGAGGTGGTAAAAACCCTTCTCCATAAAAGCTGAAGGTGGTGGAGGTAACTTCGTGCACACCTTCCAAACTCTCTTCAACTGGTGGATTCTCCACCTACCTGTGCAAAGTTTTACGTAGCAACAAGGAAGAAAAAGAAAAATATTAATACAAGAAATGAAACAATAAAATCACAAAATGGAAAAATAAGTTAAATAGAAACTCAGGAGCATAATAAGAAAACAAACCTTCCACTAAAAATAGTAACAGAAATGTAGGCTAGAAACAAAGGTCTCGCTATTATACGTTGGACATGAGAAGTCTGCTAATTACTGGATGTTTAATCATGACATATTGGACATTTAATCATGAATATTCACCAACTATTTTCTCCTGCTCTTATTATGCATCTTGTAATACACATTATTACTTAGTTTGGTAAATCACTGTTTACAAAAGCAGTTTGCATTCCCAACTTCAGATTACTGAGTGCTGTTGCAGTTTGAAAGGGAATATATTGGGGAAGAGATGGATCCCCTTGTTTTCCAGCTGATCTTCAGAGGTTAGAGGGACTGGGGGCAGCTGGACTCATCTCTTAGCAATATCAAATACTGCAGGAGCTACAGGCCCAACAAACAGTCTGTTGACTATAGGTCTGACTGCCTTCAAAACAAGGAGTTGAGTTCATGAATAGTAGGATTTATTTAAATGCCACATTTACAAACCAGGTTTCAGATGTCAGTGCAGGAATTTCTCTACTATACTAACATGCAAGCTTAATTCCTTTACTCCTGTGTTTAGCGTTAAGCATGCTGTATTTTACTTTTGATATTAGTGTTCCTAACTGCTGAGCCTTTCCTGTTATTTCAAAATGTCTGTACATATCTGTAAATATTTTACGTGTATGTATATTCTACAAATCATATCATTAAAGTTCACTTCTAAAAACAGTGTGCTTGCAGAAGAAACATTACTATGCAAATATCTCTTATTATAGTATGCTATTTAATATAACATACCACATATTATATATTTAAATGAAAGTTATTTAGAAAATGGTGATATTACTTGATTATTTGCACATCACGAAAAGGGAAAGAAAGCTATTTAATTATCCACCAGCAGAGGGAGAGAGAGCATCTTTTGTTGCTAGGCAGATTCTGAAAACGATCAGATACCACTTCCTTTAAAGTAATAGCATTAAATTAAAAAAAAAAAAGAAAAAAGAAATAACAAAAAAAGAACAAAAACACACAAAAAGAACGATTTAATCTGTCTTATTATCAAATATGAAGTAATTTATAAAATTTAAAAGCCCTGAAATCTAAAGGTTCACCTTTGTTAAGTCACCAGCTTCATGTTTTATGAATGAACGTGGACACGGGTTATTTAACTTTAACTGTAGAACTGAGTTTCAATTAGTATACCTTTTTCTTCCATTCGTAATGCTGATTTCTTCAGACAAGGAAGTTACTGTCTTAGTTAAAAAAATAGTAAAAGTAACGGAAATGGTAATGCAATAATAAAAAAAATATATAATAATTTGACAAAGAAACAAAGTAGCCTGTATTGTACTTCCCTGTGGCATAGGAACAGGGAATCATTCTTACTGGTGCCACGTGGTCTACACTGCTTGCTTATCAAATGAAAGCCTGAATTCAGGCCTTTCCCCTCAAGCCTCACCCGCTAGCTCAAAAGCTTCGAGAAGTCTTATTGCCCCATAGTAACAGATTGCTAAAAATCTGCAACTATTTCCTTTCTATATAAAAAGCCACATGGTCCAGACCATGATATCCACACAAATGATCTCTCACTGCTTGCTGGTTGGGCATCACATCGTGAGAAAACCCAAGCTAGTCATTTGTGCACAGCATGGGGAACTGCTGCAGGTCACAAAAGCAGCAGACCTGCTGTGCACTTTAGAGATGCTGGGGAAGACCAGGTTTCTGATGCACAAAATGTCCTTTTGAACGCAGGCACTGGAGGGCCTGTGCCCATGGGGCTGCCACTGGAGGTCCAGAAGCAAAAGCTCTCGGCGCCCCGAAGCTTTGGCTGCCCCCAGCGCTCAGCGGAGACATGTCCTGGACAGGGACGTGCTGGCTGGGGAGAAACGTGCTGGTGGTTTCCTTGCACCTCGCCGCAGCAACCAGGCAGTGCCGGAAGTCTCACCGAGTGGGGAAAGTCGCACGTTTCCCTGTGCAGTGAGAAATGGACACACTAAGCACAAGGCAACAACCATTCGGTTTGTGCTTTTATGGGCTTTTATGGGCTCAAAGGAGCCCTTCTGTTTCCTGGTCAAGACGTAAAACTGCAGAAATGTAGATCAGGCCTGCCTTTTTAGGAAGGTTTGAGTTTTCTTCTGAAGTTTATAAAATGCTAACAAATAAATTAAATATATTAATATTCTGCAGTCTTGTTTGTATTCATTTAATTTTTCTACAGAACTAGAAGCAGTTTAATAAAGTCTGAAAACAGTTGCCCAAGGATTATTTCCTTTTCCTCTAGCTCTGTTCCTCGAAAACAATGGCCACTGAAAATATAAGTGCTACATGAGTAGAAATTAAAAAGAGAAAAAGTAATAAAAATAAAAAGAAGCAAGTGATATTTAGCAGTTATTGAGATGGCGGGAATGAATCTACCCCAGATGCCTACCCCAGGAGATCTGACCTGCTAACAGCACCATAATTCAGCTGCAAACTGACTAAGTTGCCTACTGTAGTGTAGCTGAAGTGATTACAGCTTTCATTGCAGTGCAGAACAAGGTACATGTCTCCTTGTCTCCATTCCAATCATTTTTTCCTTCCCCTGTTCTCATGAATTATTACATTGTTGCAGTTTTTGTGGCAAAAGAAAACCTTTCTGAAAATATATTGCTTGGGGATTTTACAAACTTGAAGTTATTAAAATTTTGATTTAGCATTACATAAAAGCTATGGTATTTCATGAACTGTTTATCAAAAAATGCAATACTCTGGTGACAGTGCTACAGGGAGTAAAAGGAAAAATAGAAAAAAAGCACAAAAATCCATCTCAGAACAGCTCAAAGTTTACCAGAATAAATAATGTTCATATATTTTCAGATTGTTTATGTGCCAGGAGATTCTTTTGACTTAAGAGCCTGTCAAGACAAGAACAGAGCAAAAAAAGTTGTAAAGCAAGCAATTCCTTAAAACGCTTTCCTTAATCTACAGAGAGAACTAATTTATTGGCATAGACAAGAGTGCTTGCCATGCTAGAGTAAACTATTTAAAGAGTCAAAAACTGGAAAGCTGCTGCGCACAGATTCATGCTGTGATTTGAATGCTACAATGCAAAGGACTAATCCCTGGCACCAGTGACATTGACCAACTTCCACTGACCAGCTGAGTGCTAGATTAGCCCTTACTGGAAATTGCAATTAATTAGGCATATTTGCAACAGATATAGCTCGGAGTACAGCTCTCACTGAGTACTATGAATTTTATAACTGTGAATACTATGTTATTTTATAACACGGAGGTCTGACCCCCAGAAGAGGAAGTAACTGTGGCACGAGGGTAGGTGGAGGCGGAGGGCTTTGCAGTCCTGCTGTTGTGGCAGGACCTGTGATGTTTCACCTTCTGCAACTGCACCCTTATGCTAACGTATTTTAAATAAGAAGAGTGAAATATCGGCATGTGCAAAACCATATTAGTGTTACAATAGCACTCTCAACTAGTATGATTATTTTTTGATCATATTGTTTATTTTACCTACTCAAAATTCAGCTTTGACTGCTGATGAATGAAGCTGAAACTAAAAACACCACCTCACAGAAAGCAAGGTAAGGCCCAGTTCAGTGAAGACCGCCCACGGAACAAGGAACTTGGAACATGCATTGGGCTTCAAGGTATGTCCATACTAGCAACTGGCTGCGGGTCATATGCACATCAAGTGATTTCTAAAAACTTCTGCTGAAAGCATATTGCAGACTGTATTGCTTTCTGATACTTGTCTTCCTGGACACACATTAAAAGTTTTTAGGAGTCTAGCACGCAAGTTAGATATCAACTGTTGCCTTAGTGTGGACACGTCCTTGCATCTCTCACCTAGTGCTCTGTGACACATGGTAAAAAGTGGATGGAGCCTGGAGAAAACCACATATGACCCTGTTCTACTGCATTGGGGTTTATTTGCCCTGTGCTGTGACTTCTGAACCAGAGATTTAACTTTCAGGAGCAGCCCCAGAACCATTTTCCCACTGCCTTCCTTATTTGCAGCAGAACTCTGAGACCTAGGCTTGCTGCAACCTACCGTTCCTGAAGGACTTAAAAGCCTGTGGGTGATAAAAGTCTGATTCAGAAGCAGAAATCACCTACTCCTGCCCAACCCTCTAGTGTCCTCCTCCAGTTCCTTTTCCCACTGCTTCCCTTTTCCTTCCTTGCTGCACTCCTGCTTTGCACGGCAGGAGGAACCTGGCCCCAGACTCTCATATTTGGGACAGCAATATTCAGTTTTGCTGAATCCCTGGTGCAGATCCAGGCATCTGATGACATCTGATCAAAAGCCATCCTGTCCTGAGGGCAGGATTTTTTTCTCTTTTCAGCATCCCCATCTGCTGAGGACCATCCTTTTGTATTTTAACACATTTCAGGAAGCTTTCTCCCACATCTTTCTCAGGATGCAAGCAAGATTTTTTGGACATGATGTCCCTGAAGAATCCCCTGAGGGAATGTCTAAATGGGATACTCTTCTGCTCACTCCCATATCTGTAGCTGCTGTAGTGCGTAAGCTCTTGGGGAGGGAAGAAAGAGAAAAGACAACTAGTTAATGTCAGAAGAGTCATCTCCATGCCAGCAATGATAAAATGTTGCTTTTTCTTTCATTTTGGATTCCATTCCCATGATCTACATTGTGTCTCGGGTGAACTTGAAGATAGCAAGAGAGTTCGTAGTCTTCCCCACTGGGGTGAGGTGCTGCAGCTATTGTAAGGAAGAGGGGATTGCTGAACAATTTTGTGCCCTGCCGGTTATTCTCTGAGGATGTTGCCCTGTGAGAAATCCTCAAAAGATGCCAAAGATTCTCTTCAGAAAGGCAGTAGGAAAGACAAGAAAATATGCACAAATCTTCAACAAATCCAAGAGCAAAATGCTTTCTCTTCTGTATCTTGAAGTTGCAATGGCCGCACTGTTATTTCAAATATCTATTTCCTTATCAATAACTGCAGCACGACGATTTCACGAGGAGCAGGGTGGGGACTTAAGAGCAAAGCCTTAGGAAAGAGAGCAATCAGCAGTGCAGCAGTAGTGTTGAAGTTAAACCAGCATTTACATTTTCATTACTACACATTTGCAACGGGCTGCAAGTTGTCCTTTTGAGCAACCACAATAAGCAATGGTTAAAGCCCCAGGTGAGTAAAAAGCTGAGGAGGTTTGGTCTGGGTGAATGATGGGCTCAAAACTGGACAAATGCCGGGCTTCAGGAGTAATAATTAATGGCTTGATGTACAGCTGCTGGCCAGGGGCAAGCAGAGCTCTCTGGGATCGGCACTGAGACCAGTGTTGTTCACCACCTCCACCATGACTTCAGTGACACACAGCAGGGCCTGCAGGAGATTTTCAGACACTGTTAAATTATGAGGGGTGGTTCTCACAACCAAAGCGATGGAGTTCCAGGGTAGAGGACTACGCAAAGCTTAACAATTGGGTCAACAGAAACCTCAGAAAGTGTAAGAAGAAGTGCAAAGCTTTGCTTGTGCAGTGGGGTAGTACCGAGCACCAGTCCGGGCTGCCTGAACTGCCCAGCTGAAAAGAGCATCAGCCAACAGGGCATTTTTACTGTGAAGGAAGCAGATCATAAGCAGGGCTGCATTAGCAGGGAAACACGACAGCAGGCAAATGGAAAATATTATCCGTTCTTATTCAATGCTACTGAGCCCACACTTGTGGCATTGTGTCCTGTTTGGGGCTCCCAGTTCAAGAAAGATGTCAAGAAACAGGAGATGGTGAAGCAGAGGGCTGAGGTGGTAAGGGATGGAATTTGTGAGGAGAAGTTGAGGAAGGTGGGCTCAGTGAGTCTGGAAAAGAAGAAAATAAGGGGAGGTGCGATAGCAGCCTACTGTGACAAGGATGATGGAACCAAAATCTTACTGGTAGTGGCACATGGTAAAACAAGGTGCAGAGGCCACAAGCTGGGTGTAGATAGTGTTTCATAGGAACATGCTATGCAGAGAGGCTGTGGGGTCTCTATTCTTGCGGTTTTTGAAGATGGGGATAGACAAAACTACGTCTGGTCTTAAATAACACAGACCATGGTCCTGCTTCAAGTAGAAAGCAAGAAGTTATGCCTTACGCTTTAGAACATCCCCCCGACAAGAGGGGGAACAAGATCAGGCCAGTATTTTTCTCCTCTTTGGTGTCTGGAGAATGGGAAGTTTGTGTCTAATGCTGCTTCTCTGCAATGAAATCACTGCAGCCTGGATAAATTCATTCCAAGAGTTCCAATATTCCTGTTGGAGAACATATCCCTCACTAGTGTCTAGTGAGACAGCTGACTCAGAAAGGTACAGCTGAGGTCACAGTACTGCTTTGAAAAGTTAGGACCATATTTCTACATCTGCTTTCCTCCTCTAAGGGAGGAATATTTATTGAAGCTTATATATCATCCTGATAAACTCTTCTACAACGAAGCTTTCAAGCTTCACTCTTACCGCGGATCTGCCACACAGACTCTACCAGCCTCCCTGAAGTTAATAGGAGGCGCCACAACCCCTGGCTATGAAAATCCTGACAGCGGCCGTGTTTATTGGCTCGTACCACGGGGCGCGCTGGGATGCGCATTTCCAGCGGCAACCTGTGCGGGCGCGAACTCCCGCAGCCGCGGCACCGCCTGCGGGGCAGCTGCGCCTCCCAGCGCGGCCATGGGCGAGCGCGGCGCGGAGAAGCGGCGCGGGACGGAGACCCCGCCGCGCCCGA
>VWPW01014762.1:515806-557135 GCA_013389825.1 Crypturellus undulatus
GAGCGGCAGCGCGGGGCCCCGGGAGCCCCGCCGCGACCCCGGGCACGCGCTCGAGGCGCGGCGCCCGCGCGCTGCTCCGCACGGAGGAGCCCCAAGTAAGCCCCGGGGAGGCGCGGGAAGCGGAGCTCGTCTGCCCGTGCGGGCCCGGGAGCAGGAAGGACGCGGCAGCTGCTCCCGTGGCCGGGGTTCGTGCACGGACAGGGGGCAGCGCTGGGCCCACTCGTGGGGAGAAGCACGCGGGGCTCTAGGNTGGACAGGGTGCAGCGCTGGGCCCACTCCTGGGCACCGTGGGGAGAAGCACGCGGGGCTCTAGGGCAGTCACTGCGGAAACAGGCGCTCGTCGCGTTAGCAAGCTGACGTTAGACTGCCAGAATGTAAGACACCCCAAATAAACTATGCTTTTAACATTTGCTTCTATCTTTGTCTTCAAAGACAAGTGAGTATATGTGGTGTCTTTAATGGGGAGCAAAACTCAATAATATTTATAAAACAATTATGACTTAGCCATCGGAAATGGGTTTTAACTACAATTTACCGCTGAGGCAAGCAGGTGCCAGAAGAGAAAGAATATGCAAGTTCTTTATCACATGGACTTTTTAGATCATTTGTTTTCCTGATGCTCCAGCTCAACAAAAAATTGTTCTAACTGTCAAAAATTCTGAGTAAGACCTGAGATTACGTGGCTGCTCAGACTAGATGGTTCCGCACGCCTCAGAACCTGTGACACTCGGCTAGCTCATACTGTTCAGCTCACCCCACTGCCCTGGGCAGGCAGACTCCTAAAAGGTCTGCATTAAAACCCCTCTTAAATACAAAGAAGCCCATGTAGCACAAGCAGTTATTTGATGGGAGCTGCACCTTTTAGACTGGAACTGTACTGAGTCACTCAGGATTCAGAGTTGTTTTGGATTTAGAAGAATATGGAAGAACGCAGGGCAAGAGTGGCCCTTATAACCTGTGTTTTGCTATTCTTGTCTGCGCTTTCCAGTTCAGGAAGGTACAGACAATGACAGCTAAAAAAAGGCAAGAAATAGTCAACTTATCCATTTAGATATTTGTAGTGAAGGAGCACAAACACACAGGCGAAAATTGCACAATAGATGACAGTCTAAACTCCATTGATGCTACAGGGAACTTTGCTGCTAACTTTGATCTACTCACTGCACTTGCATTTGTCCCTAAAATAGCTCATCTCCTCTCATGAGTCAGATTTTCAAAAAAGCTCAATGTCTGTGTAGACATTAGCATTTGGGCCAGTTTTCTAGGAGCTCAGCATACTGGGTGCTCACACAATGTAAAAGGCTTTCTGAAAAAAAAATCTAGTCCTCCTATAGATACCCAAACAAGAAATCAGACTCTCCTGTCTTTTAGTGTAGTCCCTTGTGAGGGGCTCTATCCAAAAAAGTTACTGTAGGTGGGCTTCACTACCAGTGAAATGTATGTGGCTTCACAAACAAATGTTTGATCACTGTCATTGCAGTGTCTCCAGGATTTTACAGTTGTGAAGAGTCCCCAGGGCATCTCTGCCTTCAAGATACCGTGGTGTGGGCAGCGCCACGGTGTGGGAAGACAACAGAGAAGAGTGGAGCGGCGTGAAGGTAAGTGCATTTCTCCTGGCGCAATAGCCTGGGGTGATGAGTCAATAGTGGGGAGAGGATCCAGACATCTAAACATTGCTTTAGCTGGTGGCCAGGAGTTCATGCAATTATTAGAAATGATCTTCCCTGCAGACTCCGAATGTGTGAGCTTAGTGGGAAATTAATCATAAAAAATTACTAATAAGCAGGAATTCTGTGCAAAGGAAGAACACATACATTTCCCTAAGCTTTGTGGGACTTGATGCAAGCCTGATGTTAATTTATATCTAATCGATCTTAGTCCATCCTGTTACTAAGTTTGCACTTTCTCTGTTGTAACATAAAAGATGAGCGTGCTATGTCTGGATCCCAGTGTCAATTATTTAAAATATAAATTATTTAAAATATATATAAAAGAGATACTTATGGCCTTTTCAAAGAAGAACCATTTTGTATTCAGTGTCAATATTCACATGAACAGATAAGCAGTGAAAAGAAGAACAGAAAAATGTGTGGCTCCACATTTAATCCTAACTGAACAGTCTTTTGTTACATAATTTTGTATTCCATTATCTAAGAGATACTGTAATATCCATCATACATTTTTCCTAATCTTATGCAGACTATGTTTAACACTTTGTAATTTTCTTTCATTCCACTATCTCATTATATTTCATTAGCATGATTATGACTCTTTACTACCTTTGTGCAGCTAGTATTTCTCTCTTCTGTGAGTGGACAAGGTCCTCCATAAGCATCTCAATGAGGAATATGGCTCCTGGTATATTAGTCCTGTAATGGGTAGATGAAATAAAATTTTATTTAAGCTCTTCCCATGCTCTCTTTCTATGTACTAAAATAAACCTGCACCATTGCATGGCTCTCACATATCCTTCTGCCACCCTTCTCCCCATCATCTGTACAGTCCTGTCTCAAACACCTTGAAAAAGCTGTCAGTGCCTCACCCGCTTCTCTCTGCCACTTGCTTTGAAAAGCAGGCCAGAGTGGCCCATGTGGGGTTACTACTCATCCATGCCCAATTATCTGCCTGTGGGGCAAGCGTTCAGTGTGCATCGTTCTCGTGTTTCCTCACTGTGCCAACAAGTCCTTCCTTCTCTCCTCCACAGTTGAGCTGAGGCTAGTGATAGTTTAGCCCATATGAATACCCACATATGAAAAATTAATGCGGGGAACACAACACACCATAGTTGCAATTCAGTGCATGAGGCAGATCAGTGTGTTCTTGGGGAACACAGACGTTCAAGCTGCCCTTAGCCCCACATAATTGCCTGTACTGCAAGTAAGGAATAAGGGTCACTCAACTGGAAGGTAACTTACCCAGCAGCCTGGGTGGACAGGTTACATATACTAGCATTTTTTCAGTGTTGTTCGTGAAAGAAACAGTACCTTTGGCTAATCAGCTCTGACTCCATCTTCCTCCCAGTATGAAAGACTCCAAGGCTTTCATTTTATGTTTATCTAGCAATAAGAAAAAAATAAAATAGTTTGGAAAGGTGGTAACTTGAGAAGCAGAATATTATTATATATTTAAAGTCAACAGCTCAAATTTCAATTAATACAAATTGAATACAATCAGAGTTATTCAATTAACGGCAGTTAATTGAATTTATAATATTGAGGAGTTGGCCCTTTATCATGAGGCAAACTTTTGAGGGCTCACAGAATACATAAAAGGTTTTGAAATAATTTTTGATAATTTCATTATTAGAATATTTCTTAAGGCTTTTTGTTTAAAAAGAAGATGGCAGTAAAAACATGCAAAATAGTTTGCTGTCACAGACCTTGAGGTATTACTGCTTTTTGAAGAGTTTTCACCGGTACCTATTAATGGAATCTGGAATTATTTAGACAGACACTATCAGGTTTATCATATTTAAGGCATTGATAAAAATCTGTAGAAGGACCCTCTCTCCTGGACAGTTCAGGTTAGCCCTATGAACCTTCTCCTGGGCACACAGGCACCTTAGAAAGACTGATTTTTCCCCTAGGTTTTACCCAGTTAGTTTAACTGATGCAATATCCTAAGAATTCAGAACTCAGATCTAAGCAAGAGATGGGAAGGGAAAAGGATTGCACTGAGTTGTCCTTTATCCCTTTTTTATTCTGGCGTAGCTCACCTGAAATCCACAGCATTTTCAATAATTCTTCTTAGGCATCATTGAAAGCTGGGCTCAATGAACACTTTCTTCTTTCTTTGCCTTGCCTTGTCTTGTGTCAGACCTGACTTCTGTTAAAATGGTTCAGCACATTATAGACCCTCAGTGGATGGTAACCTCAGTGGAAAGCAGTATTCCTGTGTGAGTTATTCTTTATCCCAAGATACTGCTTGCTGACTTAGGTGAAATTTCTTTTGTTATTTGAATTTTAACTATCTAGCATTTCAATAACTAATTTTGAATAACATGTTTTCTATTGAATGTGTTATCTAGTATTGAAAATAAATGTTTAATGATTGGATTTATTTTCTCTTATTTCAGTGCTACTTCAATAATCACAATGCCTAATAAGTGAATTTTGCAGAAGACTAAATAGAATTTGTGTTTCACTGCTTCTAATTTCTATGTTGGTTTTGTTCTCTCTTTTGATTTTTGTGAAGCTGATGACTCTTTCTATTTCTCCAGAGACCGAAAGAAGAGAAAAAATTACCATCTCTGGTAATTTGTATCATTATATTTCTAGTCTCCATGGAAACCCCTGTCGTGCTCCACAGTCATGTGACTTTCAATATGTTGCAGGATAAATCAGATGGAAGGAAAATTTGGTTCTACACCTTGCCTGTTACTCAACTAAAAATTGCTTGCATATTGTTTTGAGACTATTTTCACATATATAGTAATTTTCAATTGCAGTAACAAGGGAAGAAATTGAAGTAATAAAATTAAGATATTATGGCCTGATTCTACATACCTATACATAACTGCCACTCGGTTTGATTTTGATAGTCACTGCCATTAATTTGAAATAATTCATTGATTTTAATAGGATTATTCGGATTGATACTATGGAAGCTGAAGGCATACTAGCAAACTCTTTGTCAAATTGAGTCTTAAACAAGTTTAAAGCTTGATGGACAGGTAATAACAATCCCTTCTTTGTAATTTACATAAGTATTCTGAAAATCAAGAATCTTACAGTCTTCATCCTTCTCTGTCATGACTCTTATCCTTCCACTACTGAAGAAATACATCTCAAAACCGTCTTCCTCTGAAATAACATGGTAACTTCATCTACCTGCCTGTTCATCATCTCCCTATTTATTCCAAGCTTTATCAACTTGAACATAAAGGCACATGGTCCAGCTGAGACAGCAGATGTGATACAGAAAACGAAATACACGCATAAAGATGGGCCTTACTTTGTAACCACAGACAACCCATGAAGAGTAAGTGCACTCAGCCATATACAAGTAAGGAAAAGTATATTATAATGGAAATGATGCAAGCTCCTGTAAATCCCTAAGTATTCCTACATAGGCAGCCATGATAATAAGAAACATAAAAAAATGCATAGAGTTTTCTAAATATTTAACATTGGAAAAGTAAAAACCAAGTAATCAGTTGAAAATTGCACTAAAGCAATGGTGAAATATGGTTGTGATTTATCTTGCTCACTGTAATTGAACTACACAATATAAATGATTCATATGCATTTTGAAGCTATTGTATTTTTTTTTTTTCAGAATACTGGGGAGAAAATGTATACTAGTCGAGAGGATATTGGATATGATTTTGGAGATAACTCAAAAGATGGAAGTAAGACAACTCAGCCTAATCCAAACATCGATGGAGGATGGGCTTGGATGATTGTACTTTCCTCTTTCCTTGTGCACATCCTTATCATGGGGTCCCAAATGGCCCTTGGAGTACTCAACATAGAATGGCTGGAGGAATTTAATCAAAGTCGAGGCCTAACAGCATGGGTTAGCTCCCTTAGCATGGGCATTACACTTATTGTAGGTATGTTCCAGTATAATTTATTTCAGAATTTATTTCTTAGAATATACGCCACTTAGAGTCCTCAATGTTTCCATATTTATGATTGAAACTGAGCAACTTCTTTTGGGTTGCCTTTTAAAGTCACAAGGAGCAGTTTTAGATAGAGAGATGAATTTTAGTGGGAGACAGGAAGGCAGGGAGAGAACTGTAGAAAAACAGATAGACTAGGAGTCAGGGCAAGCAGGGAAGAATGCTTGTGAATTAAAGGCTTCAGTCAAAAAAAACAAACCATAATCTAGGAAGCCTGTAGTCCTCTTTGTACTCCATTTGGGAGGGAGTCATATGCTGAACTTTGACTGAACTAATTTGTATTTTAGTTTACCAGCTGAATTAAAATTTATCTTTTAAATTGTGGTTGAATACACACAAATAAAACCAAATAAAATCAACAGAGTTGTATCTATATGTGTATGTACATATACACAGACATACCCCTCTATCTCTCAAAATTAATTTTGAATAAGCTGAGCTTTGGTCTGCCCGAACTACTCCCGTGAATGAGAACTGAGGAGGTTACTTTCTAGTCATATGTTAAAAAGGTCTGCACTCACACAGTATTTGTATCAGGAACAAAGGTTTCAGTTTCTTCCTTTGTTAAGCCTATTCCATCCTTAGAGAGCAATTTTGAATTTAGATCCTGTGGGCTAAGAACTTTGTTGACTGACTTTTTCTTTCCACAATTTTGAGCAGTAGTAGGGAAAATAAACCGAATTGCATAAGTAATCTGATGTATGACATTTTTAGAACATAATCAGGTAAAAATCATGTGAAAAAAATATTACAGAGTGTAACTATATATTTAAATAAATAGCCTGCCTTTTTTTTTTCTCATGTCATTTAACAGGTCCTTTCATTGGTTTATTCATTAGCATGTGTGGGTGCCGCAAAACAGCAATAATTGGAGGGATACTTAATGCCCTAGGTTGGATACTGAGTGCCTATGCCTCAAATGTGCACTGCCTCTTCATTACGTTCGGAGTGACAGCCGGTAAGTTGTACTAACATTTGAAAGATCTTTTAATTATTTTAATGCCTTTCAGAAAAGATCATCTAGTGAACAGAGAGAAGTTAAACTGGTTCTCATATCTTTTTTTTTCAATTAAAAAAAAGATTTAATTATGGAATATAACTTTTATTTTTAGCTTATTCAGCTTGCAGGTGATCTGGCATTCCCCTATAATTATAGGCATAATAGACACCTTTCATTTCAGTGGAATCATTCCGTCTTTTCTTGCACACTTTTTATAGCCTTTTTCTGAAGCTTTCTAGAAAACTTCTATATTTACTCAGTGGATCAGATCCCGTTGCTTTTGTTGTCATGAAAATCTACCAGGTGAAGATGATATTTTTATCATCCTCTCCCAAGTGAATGTATTAGATGACAGGAAAATTAATGTAACCAAAACTCTTTAAACTACAATTTAAAGATAATAAAATACTTTAGAACTGTATATATAGCTAACACCTCTCTTTGTCATATAAAGAAATAGCGAATATTTTCTACAGGAGCTGCTGCACATTAATGAACCATCAGAATGAGATAACTATGTGCTTATAAAAAGATATTGTAAAGGGTGTGACCCTATGTTTTGCAAAAATAAAGATATGTTTATCTATTTAGCTTTTCATTAAAACCCTGTGCTTTTAATGAAAAATTAAATAGATAAACGTGCCTCTATTTTTGCAAATAAGTTATTGTGTTTGTCTCCCCTTCTAAATTCTTGCTGGTAGATTAGATCTGCTTGAATCAGGACCATGCATGAGGTCTTTTTCCATATGTAGTCTCTAATAAAACATATTCAGATTAGAGCAAAACCCACTAATAAATCACAACTAATTTTACTACAGGCTGTGAGAAGGAGGTGGGAGAAATGGGTAACATAATTTCCTTTTGAAGGATTTGCTGGAGGACTTGATTATTTGGTTATGCCACACTGCTGCTTAATAGCTGTCGCAATCTCTAGATAACCGTTTTACTGAATCTTGCAGCCTGCTGCAGTCTTTTATTACTCACGGTTCTTTTCTGGAAAAAGAAACTATTAATAGATATTTTTGTTTGTAATTTTTGTTAGCTTCAAGATTCAGTTAGCTTCAGTTAGCTTCAAGACCCTCCAATCTCCTCAAACCCCATCTTAAGCAGAATTGCACAGAATCTTGAAGATTTTCTGTACATATTTTTTATCTAGCTCTCTGAATAGACAGGAGTTGAGTCTAGCAAGGCTCACAGTGACGACTGTCATTCACGTTCTAAGCGAGCACACGGTGAATTCCAGGGCAAACAGCAGCCATTCCAGGCGAGGCCCTGCCCTCCCGGCGATGCTGTTTACGCACCCGTGACTCTACTCAGCAGGCGGGAATCCGCACGCTCTCCTTCTTTCAACCCTCACAGCTTTCATAAAAAGAATACCACAATAAATTGAACATGAAGGCAGAGAATATGTAGGGAATTTGAAAAGTAAGGTAAAAATCTATGTTCTCAAGAAAAATCTGAGATAAATTTCCACATGAGATGGAAAGGTGCGATACTGGTGCCAGAGTAATTCTGGGCAGAAAACCAGTGTAGGGCTCCTGAGGTGCTGCCTCCATCTCTGAGAGGCTTCCAGCCATTCTTTCCTCCTTCACCCGCTTCTTCCCTCACCCCCTTCTTCCCTCACCGTCCCCTCCTTCACCATCCTCTTCTTCACCCTTGCCCTCCTCTCCCTCACTGACCTCTTTCACCATCCTGTCCCTCACCGTCCTCTCCCTCACGGTGCCCGCACTGGCCCTGCCGCCCCCAGGCGCAGACGTGTTGTCGCCCTGAGCTCCCTCTCCCGAAGCGGGAGCCCTCAGCAGCGCTCCCGTCGCCGGCTCTTGCCCTGGCTGCCAGGCCCAGCCTGGAGCGGCTGAGGAGCCACCTGTGCTGTGTCCTGACCTGGCCGGGTCTCTGTGGAGAAGCGGGTGCCGCTGCCCAGGAGACCCCCTTGTTCAAGCTAAACATGGCGGTCCTGTGATGGGGCCTAGTGCGGCCCACTCCCGCTGCCTGCAAGAGCGTCGAGTTCGCGGAGCAAGCGGAGCAGAGGCGCCCGCCTCAGTGTAGTCTGTGTTCATGGGTCACCAGCTGCTGTCTCCTTTTGTAGCCCACCAAAAAAAAAATGATTTCTGATCACTACTAATACAATCAGATGCAAGTATTGTAAATAGATGTATTTCAAAATACCGTTTATTTATGTTGTCTGTCACTGTCATTATGTTTAACTGTCACTGACTCATTGTGGGAGCTTTTGTGTTTCCTGGTGATGTTCCACGGAACTGAGAAAAAGATTTTATCTTCAGTGTGCTTCAGTTTTTCCAGCAGATCAACAGCAGTACTGTTTCTCACTGGAATGTGTATCTAAGATTTTGGGAAATGGTAAATGAAAGTTAGTGTGAGAACTGATTATCTATTCCTCATTTTACTACTTTTACTTGCACCAAATTTAGCAATAAATCCACTATGTTTGTTGCTAGTGTGACCTTTGCTGCTGCTATTTATCTTGCTGGCAGAAAGTTGACATCGTTTGCAACTTTTACTTCACTAGGTGTTGGAAGTGGCATGGTTTATCTACCTGCAGTGGTCATGGTGGGACAGTATTTCCAGAAGAGAAGAGCACTTGCACAAGGACTCAGTACAACAGGAACGGGGTTTGGTGCTTTCCTAATGACTGCTTTACTGAAGTACCTTTGTGTGGAATTTGGATGGAGGAATGCAATGTTCATCCAGGGAGCCATCGCCCTGAACCTTTGTGTCTGTGGGGCACTCATGAGACCGCTGTCTTCCAAAGAGCTTGTGAATGAAAAGTGTATTGTGAGAAATAATAGTGAAGTTAATCACGCAAAAGCTCTGTCCCATTCCACAGACACTGTAAAATCTAGTGGAGTCTTAAATGGAGAACAAGAAAAAAAAGAAGAAGCAACAAATGAAGAAGTACTTGACAGTGTTCAGCACATAGAAAGTGGAGGTGATTCTATAAGTAGAAAGCGTATGTATGGACTGCGCATTCTTAAGAGAGTGAGCCAGCTGACAGTTACAGTCAGGAAGGGGTTTGGAATATGGTACTCCAGCTACTTTGGAGCTGCATCACTGTTTACTAATAGAGTGTTTGTGGCCTTTATAATTTGGGCTTTGTTTGCCTATAGCAGCTTTGTCATTCCTTTTATTCATCTTCCAGAAATAGTCAAGCAGTACAATTTATCAAGACAGAATAACATATTTCCTTTGACATCAATTATAGCCATTGTTCATATCCTTGGTAAAGTGATCCTTGGCATCATCTCTGATTTACCTTGCATCAGCACTTGGAATGTCTTCCTCATGGCCAACTTCACCCTGGTCGCCTGTATCCTTATTTTGCCATTAATGCAAACATACATTGGTCTGGCTGTGATTTGTGCTCTCATAGGATTTTCTAGTGGCTACTTTTCCTTAATGCCTGTTGTGACTGAAGATTTAGTTGGAACTAAACACCTTGCAAATGCTTATGGCATCATCATTTGTGCCAATGGAATATCTGCATTGCTTGGACCACCCTTTGCAGGTAAAAAGTTCAGTTATCTAACCAGAGATGTTTGTATTACGTGATCTGCCTATATAATTCATCTTTCTTACTTTACAAACACATGTAGTTAACAAAATTACACCTGCTCCAGTGGCAACTTTGCCTCCATCTTTGCATTGTACATACTAACAGATTACATTTGCTGGCTATTCACACATTACAAATTATTATCTTTGCAGATAACTTATATGTATTATAAGCTATCCTTTCAATAGTATGCTTCTTTAAAATATTATCATATATATTTAAGAGATGAGAACAGGTTAACCTATTTTTAGGTATTTTGTGCAGTATATGCACTATACTCACATACATGCTCATGCCTGTATGAAGAAATGATGTCGGGACAGTTTTCAGAGTAGGCAGGTATTTGTACCATACTATTACCACCCAAGAACTATAAACTAGATTGGAGCTACACCACTTTAAGCTGCCAGTAGATGAATTGATTCAATTTATTTTCAGCAGAACTGGCTTTGACTTTCCTTCAGCCATCCATTATCTATTTTGGGGGCTGCACTGCCCATAATATCTTACTGCCATCCACAGCAGAATGAAGCGTATGTCATGTCATCGCTAAAGTCACTTAGGTTGAAACAAACATTCATTCAAAATTTATCTATACAAAGAAGTAGAGAAGTACAGGACAGAAAAACATACCGATTATCCATACTATAGCCAGACTATAGCTAGCTTTTATGGATCTGTAAATAAACATTAAAAAAAAAGGCATCAAGAAGCCTTACAAGTTAGGGTCATGGTCAGCAAGGGATGGCATTATGCTGAACTAAAGCTACTAGCAGCACATTTACCTTTCTCTTTGTGTCACGGGAGTGCTAAAATCATTTAGAAGAAAGCTCATTCATTATCCATTGAAAAGCAGCAATGTTTTTTATCCACTTTTTAAAGCACCGCTCAGTTTTGATGAACATTTCTTTGTATTTGGTCTCTAGTAATGAAGCAAATAAGATGCAATTATTTGGTGGAAAATAAGCTTCTCTCCTCATGCCACGCTAGTTGCACTGCAGCAACTAGCGTGGCATGAGGAAATTCTTCTAATTTGTGTTTTCAAATCTATCTGAAATAATTTTAAGGTGGTTTTGTAATAGCCAAGGAATGGAGGTTGAAATGAGAGTTATCATGGTACTGAGGTTTTATCTTTTGAAAAATCATTTATCTGTATCTGAATCCTTTAGAAAACTATGGGAATGATTTTGCTTGCACAATGATACCGCAGAAGTATTCAAACATTTTGCAAAGACAACAGTGGGGTAAAGTAATTGGTCTGGGATTCCAAAATACCTTTTGAAGTCAGATCTATTATTCTCAGATATCTGAAAAATGTATAGCTTTAGAGATAAATTGCTTGATTCTTAGGACCATGGACGACACAAAGCTACAAGTCCCATTTTAAGATTTCTGTAATACTTAAATGACTGGGTAGCTTTTTACTAGTTCTAGGGAGTGACGAATAAACAACAGATTTTGTTAATTTGTAACATCTAGAGAAAATCACCTGTGTTTTTTGTTTTATTTTGTTCTTTACCACAAGAAAAGCAATGATTTGTCTGAAATATTGTAAGAGAAATGTGCAATATTCTTCATATATTTCCATGCATTTTTCTCTTGTTCTTAAGCTTTGTAATGAATATATTTTGTCCTTATTTTGCAGGTTGGATCTATGACATCACACAAAAATATGATTTTTCTTTTTACATATGTGGCTTGCTATACATGGTGGGAATAATATTTTTACTTTTCCAACCTTGTATTCAAAAGAAAGCAACAAGAGAAAAATCTACAGAAGAGGCACAAGTATAAAACAATGGTACAGATGTTTTTCTACAAAATGTCTTGTTTTTATGTTTCTATTGTGTGGCAGCATAAAGCTGTTCTTATGGAACTAATCACACTGAGCTGCACTAAAGTGAAGACAAAACATGCTTCAAAATGCTAGTAAATTATTAGATATATACTTTTTAAATGAGTTAAACTTTTTTACTTTAGAACAAATAGAGAATTAGAGACATACTACCAGTCTTTTAAAATCTGAACAGTGCTAGAAACCTTGACACTTGATTCTCTTAGCTTTTCACCACTACACACTGGTGAAACTCCATTGACTGCAATGCAGTTATGCTGGATTTACACAAGTCCTAGAAGAGAATCTGATCTGGGAATGAATGATGCACATAAATCCTTCCTATTATGTATGATAGTTCATAAAAGATTATTTATTGAGTAGGAGATGACAGTATTTCTTCTGACTAGTTTGTACCACTGAAATACTAGTACAATCATTTGACTAATTTAATGTACTAATAATACTATTTCTGTGATGAAAAAATGAAATAGAATTCCTATATATTTTTCTTTTCTGAAAGAGAAAGCTCTCTACTAATTTTTTAAGTATTAACAATGTAATGAAGTAGCCACCTCAATATACAGGTTACATTAAACATGCTCTGATACTTAAGGCACCTAAAATAAAACAAACATAAAAACAAAACCAGGGAATTAATAGAAATTTAATTGGATTCATCAACAGAAATGAAGAGCAGCAAAGTCTGATTATCTATTACACTGGTTCCACATACTCTAGTTGCCATGTTTAGATAAAGTGATTTCTGAAATTCTGATATCCGTTCAACTACTCGAGCAGTTATTCATGATTTATATTGATATAATTGAGAACAGAATTTGAGCCTGTACAAAGAGTGTCTTCTTGCTTACTGAGATTTAGCTAGAAAAGGATTGACCAGATACAGTGTAAATTATAGTATTTGATTTAACTGGCCTAGTCCTGCTGATCACACCCATGGCAGGTCCCTAGACAACTGAAATCTGTACAAATACTTTCTGTATTTCTGAATATCTTCTGTATTTTCACAGTTATACTGTGGAAAGCTAGCTTTGGTGTGATTCTAGCTTGCAATCCTTTATGATACAGAAATAATTTTCTTTTAATACACAACTGATCCTTTGATAAATCTCTAATATAGTTAACTAAAATACAAGAGAGAAAATAGTATCCTGAGATGGCATATCCAGTTTCTTAAGCCTCTCTTCATAGTTTGATGGCTTACAGTGGAAGCAATCTCCCAAGGATTTCTCAGACTGGAAAATGATTTTAGAAACATTTTGAAATTTCTGGCTGCTTTACCCAAGTAGACATATTGTTCAACTTTGTATCACTTCTTTGATTCCTTCTGTAGGAATTGCTTACCCTCAGTAACCAATACTAGAGAAAAAGGCACCAAATATTTTAGGAAGAACTACAGTATAGCATGTTAAGTTTAGCTAAAATTAATTTCAGAATAAAAATATGAAGTTATGACCAGTTGTGTCACTATAGGCAAGTACAGCACGAACTGGCTAGACTAGTCACCAATACTAAAGAAAGACACACAAAATATTTTAGAGAGAACTGAAATATAGCATGTTAAGTTTTGCTAAAATTAATTTCAGAATAAAAAATATGAAATTATGATCAGTTGTGTCACTATGGGCAAGTACAGCATGAACTGGCTAGACTAGTCACCAATACTAAAGAAAGACACACAAAATATTTTAGAGAGAACTGAAATATAGCATGTTAAGTTTTGCTAAAATTAATTTCAGAATAAAAAATATGAAATTATGATCAGTTGTGTTACTATATGCAAGTATAGCATGAACTGGCTAAGACTAGTCACTTTAACACTTACTTGCTTGGGAATTAGGTAATTCAAAGTAGGGAAAGCTAAAGAATGTTTAAAATATTTAAATGAATTGTCCTAAACACTATGCACCAGATGATAAGCACGGAATATATTGTACGATGCTACAAAACCAACCTTTCTCAGCTTTGGGAGGTTAAGCTGATGTTCATCTCTGTAAATCAAATGATAATCACTTGATAGTTCTTTTCATCATGTTCGCTTTATAAAAGTTCTTTCATGATACCCTGGGTTTTTAGTTTAATACTGCTATATGTTGCTAAAATTCTGTAAAAACAATTGATACTGTTCAAATAAATGGAACAGCTATTGGCAGGCAGTTCAGGATGGAATAACATGATTATAGTTGGAAGGCTGGTTAGCAGTTGGTTAACAGGTTCTGAACCTTGACTTACATTGTTCCATACCGCAGTGCACCAGCCGCTTCGTTTTGCACTTCTAAACTATGGGAATGGGGCGTGCTTTAAAGTAGATCACAGAAATAAGTCAAGTTATAAAGGAAACCTTACAAACACCCTGAAACGCTACAAAACCTACATCAGTTCAGTGACATAACATAGTATGTATGGCCTTCAAAATTAATATTAAAACTGAATTGCAATGAGCAGTACAAACAAGCAGTCAGTAATATCTCAAAATCAGTTTTGTTGCTGGAGAAAATATTCATGTCATGTAAATGACACTGACATCAGGTCTTTAGTTACAGGTTTAATGTCCTCTTGGTGGGAATGCTGGTACTAGATTTTAACTGAAGCATCCTTTACTGGGGAAACATATATATAAATATTTATATACACACACCAAAGTGATAATTTGCAAAAATTTCCTTCCTTTGCTTTAAGAGATACGTACTCTTTACATTTAGAACTTCATCTTCTGTCAAAAACAAATTTGTTTACATATTATTGTAATGAGTAATTTGTTCTCATGATATCTGCAATATATCACCTTGCTGGGCTGTATACTGGGAATAAACTTACATTATCTGCCATTTTATTTTCTGTTCATTGCCATGAGCATTCTGTTCATTCTTTAAATTAAAAAAAATAAAAATTCTCCTGCAAAATGATTATTCTCATTTCTTCTAACAGAAAGGACAGCAAGATAGTTGATGAAGGTGGGAAGGGTAGGCTTGCAAAAACAGAGTGATAACAGAAATTTTAATTAATATTCAATCAGGCCATAGTGATTGGCATGGTTCTAGTTTCCTAACCTGGAACAGCAAAAATTAGTGATGAAAACACAAACTTGTGGTAAACTATCAGAAAGTGAGAAAAGGGAGTGTATTGTTTAATAGCTTTGTTCATAACATATAAAAACACAGTACAGTTTACAGCATTTTATTACACAGAACAGAAATTTTATGAACACAGTTTTTTATATTCATGAGAAAACTAGAATGTCATTGACCTAAAAGGAAATACTCAAAAGGAGAAAAGAATGTGTTAAGTTTGAAGAGCAAATCTACCTAAAGATCTATCATCACCAAACATTTCAAGAATAGTTACAAACCAAAATATTCTTAAAATAATTAGCAAATATATTTTTAAATTAAGATTTAAAATACTGCTATACTTCTGTCTCTATAAAGAAACAGAATAAACCTCCATTATTTACAGTTTTTAAGTTACTTATCAAAATTAATATTTCATTCTTGATGCTTAAAAATTGTTTCCTTAAATGTCACGGGACCCTCATGACTGAATTTAAGGGATTAACCTTAATTGAATCTGGTTCAAAGATATGTGTGGCATACGTTGAAAGCAAAATT
Organism: Crypturellus undulatus; assembly: GCA_013389825.1. NCBI lineage: Eukaryota > Metazoa > Chordata > Aves > Tinamiformes > Tinamidae > Crypturellus > Crypturellus undulatus. The sequence continues at coordinate 531,464 of VWPW01014762.1, forward strand.
TTCACGTAAAACCTTGGGAGCTATACAGAACAATCAGGAAGAATATTCCTGACTAAATCGAACAACTGAATTATAAACTAAATCATAAAGTCGTAGTAGCCTAAAATGTCTATTTTTATATCACATATGCAGCATATCATTTAAATAGACATTTGTTTCTTACTAGCTTGAATACTGGTATTGTTTTGAATACATGCCCAGAGGACAAAAAAAGTTAAAAAAAAAGAGAAAAAGATATTACATAAAAATAAACTTTACCATTTTTCTTGGGAAAAAGAGCTTTATAAAGCATGCGTAGAAAGCAAGCAAGCAAACAAAAACGCCAACAACACTTAAAAAAAACCCAAAAAAACAAAAAACTAAAAGTTCCCTAAACCACATTACATTTACATTTAGAATCAATAACTTATTAGTGTGTCACTGTCAGCCTGAACACCATGACTCCTTACTGCATAACTTTAGAGTAGAACTTTGATTCTGCTTATATGTTATCACCCTTTTACAAGGGTATAGACTTTTAATCTTAGATGACATACACATCATAATTATTTTAGTGTTAATACTTCTGATTAAAATTATGTAAATGATTAGCTCTGTCTAAAGACTACAGTGCTCTATCTTGTAGATCTTATGTAGGCAACCTAAGTGAACTCAGTGAAAGCTGAATACACCCTCCAGATATTATTGCATTCACTGTTTTTCATGCTCAGGTCTCAAGTCTAGTCAATAGTAAATGGGGAATAATCAGTACTAGCAGAGCAGTAAAAATTGACCTCCAATTACTTAATTTGATTGTTTGAGTATCTCAAAAATATTAGCAGGAACTGCCTTTCATTTAAAGCATGCTTAAGAAACCACTGTTATGGACTTACAAAACAGCAATCATCTATTATTAAATACACAACTCTAACAATGAAAGTGAACTACTTTAATTAAAGTTCCTTCATCACCAACATCAAGGAAATTTTTAACTGTATCTCATTCCAAAAGTCTCCCTTATGTATGATTTTGATGGATTATTTAAGATAAGGAAGACTGTTCCATTCATATCCTCAGTAATCAAAAAAGTTTATTCTTGGTAAGAAAGTGATATTTTGCTTGAATTGATTTAAAAACATTTTAACATGCACTGAGATGGAACTGGACCTATATTACTTGCCAGTATACCATATCATTTGGTATGGTGGACAGTAAATTTTCAGCATTCATCAGCAGTTTTGAAGAACCAATGGTTTTCTTCTCTATTCTTTAAGGGTAAGGGTGACAACATATATCATTTATTATCAAACATGGCCCTAGCTTGGTAATATAGTGTATATAAAAATACCGGAGTCAGAAAAAAGTACATGGGAAACCAGAATCTCATCTATTCTGAGGAATTGTTCTGATGCCAAGTATAATTCAATTTTAGGAGACCCAAAATATTAAATATTTTACATGTTGCCTCTATTAAGAAATACTTTTTATTCTTTTAATCTTTCGATTAGTTTTCCCAATCAAGAAAAATATACACGTATAATCTGAGAAGCAACAAAATGCACACATTAGAACAGTCGCCTCGATGAAAAACACAAATCTTTATTCAGTTAGCTTTTCTTTTTCAGCATGTTTCTGTCGCCTCCTTCGGAGCTGCAGCTGCAGCTGCAGCCTGTTTGTGAAGAAGAGTTGTTTCCAGCCTGTTTCTTGTGCCAGTTCTCTCATTTCAGGTGTAATTGTGTCACACAAGTTCTCCACAATACCTTCCCATAGTGCGTTACTGTTACATATCTAGTTACAAGAGAAAGTAGAGGCTTAAAAATCATGTTTATTCATTGCTCACTGATCATTTTTTGCTTGCATGAAGTGTGCGTAGACAACACAACCATCCCATAATGCAGTTAAGCTGTCCACCTCCTATCTTGAAAGTGACAGTGTTACCTGAAGCCCCCAATGGCATCAGTGGAAGCTTTGTCCAATGTTGCCAATGCAACCACAGTTTTAAGAAATCTAATAGTTTCACGTTCATGGTACAATTCGCACTTGCCTTTGGAGTTTATCAAAAGCTTGCACTTTTACAGTACATACAGATACAAAAGCAACATATCCTTTTAATCAGAAATGTGATTTCATGAAGCTCTCAAAAGCATTGGAGGAATTAAGCATTTCTCAGCAGCTCCCCTCTTAAAGAGTGACTTCACAAATAGAAAGAGGTGGAAATACTGTTTTAAACAATAAGAAAAAGGTGATGTAATTCATTAGCTAAGACATCAATTACAGAGAAGATTAGAAAAATAGATTGCATAATTATATATTATCTGGCTATTATAAAAGACACGAAAGACCTATTAACATTGATTCTTCTCCTAAATGCTCCTTTTTTATTTTTAAATGAGTACATGAATCCAAAGGGAGTTGTACTAGGTTACTCCAATGCAAGTGACAGCTTTGTCCTTTACAGTTAGCAATAAACACAGAAATGCAAAAGACCTTATAGCTTCTACTTGTATGTCTTCCCACCTGTGGACAGTACTGATGCACTAGGGCCATACACTACTTCCCCTCTCAACAGCTGGATGCTCTGAACCTTTTCATTTACTGACTGCAGCAAGTTTTCATCAGAACATAGTCCTATTTACACTCTAACTGAATTGTAAAAATGATCGTATCATACACACACACATGCACACACACACTATATGCTAGGGTATTTTAGCAAAGAAAAAACAACAATTATTGGGGAAAAAAAATTGCCACAGAAGCCCTGAAGTAAAAATAGCGTTTTCACACTTTTCTTGAAATCTTTCCCTAGCTGTTCTACTGTTCCTATAGAAAATAGACAGCATTAACTTAAAAATTGTGGAGACTGTTTTTTAGTATCATATATTGTATTTCCAAATACAATGTCTTTAAATAACATTTATAAAATACAGAAAGAAAGAATTATTATTATTTTCTTTCTGTGGTAATGGCCCCTGAATCGCCCAGCACCAGCTGGATCCTCCTTTCTGTACCTCCAGAGAAGGGTAGGTCCGGCGGGGCTACCAGGCCCGGCCAGGGCGCAGGGCACCTGCATCCGCCCGCCTCAGAGAGGCTCCTTCTCACGTCTGTGTTGGGAACTTGGCTCCCTCTGGCGGGAGCAGCTTCTTGTAGAGCCGAGAAAGAAACTTTTTCCTTTCTTGTAGTTTGAAAATAATTTTGTCTTTTTTGAGTATCTGAAGATCTTGAACAATATAAACTAAGAGAACCCTGTATCAAACTTGGGTTGGAAGATACCATGATGTAAGAGCTTGCTGAAAATGTACTTCAAAAGCACATGCAATGCTTGCATAACTCCAAGTTAGAGTGTCTGTTGATTATTTTTGAAAAACAGCTTCTTTTGTAACATTTAAAAGCAGCATCCCATGAAAATCTAAAAAGCTTCAAATTTGTGTATTCAGATCCCTTCAATATGCGTACTGCACACAGAGAAACACTAATGCCATGCTTTGTGTAATAAAGATTTTTGTCTTGCTCAGTTTGCATTAGCACACAGTGCAGGACAGAAGGACGGTGCCTTTGACACCCTGCTTTTCAATCCTGAGCGCAAAGACCACACCGGATCACTACCCACCCTTGGGGCTCGGCAGCGGCTCCCCAGGACTCTGCCCAGTGCAAGGAGGCGAGAGGCAGCCCAGCAGCCCCATCCAGGCACTGTACACAGGGAGACAAACCTCCAGAATTCCCTCCCTCCATTTCCCATCTTCGGTGCTCTAATTGTTTAGAATGTTCAAAATCTGCTAGAATATTAATATTACTTCAATATACTACTTGCCTGTATTTGAAAATATGAATATGTCATAGAGTCCCCTATATAATAGCATTCCAAATTATAGATAAATTAGTCTAGCAATGAAAATTCTTAGTACTAGGACAACACTTTTAACCTCAGAAAACACTGCTGGAGTGTAAGCAAGCATGGCATTAACTAGCTATAACACATTATTTCTAATTACTAGCTCTAATGGAGTATTTCATTGTGACAAATTTTATCTTCATTGTTAAGCAGTTTAATTCTTTCTAGGATTTCCTTAAACACCAGAATACCCAAGACATTTGTTAAACTAATTTAAACTAAGTTTCCTACCCCCTAAACTACCTAATCCTATACTCTCAGTCTCTGCAAATGTTTTCTATTTCTTATCCTCAGTTGAACTGTCTCTCACCAAAGTACTTATGACATCTTGTAGGCCAACCTTAGCAATGAGAGTACAACTTTGCTCTCCTCAACTGTCAGGAATCTTCTGCAGAACTTGCTTAAAATCTTGGGCCACCTAACCTCAAAATACAAACACTATGAGTAACCTCATTCCAAAATATCATTCAGAGATGTACTCTCTATCAAATACACACACCCCCCTTCACCAAACTAAGAGGCTAGTCTGTCTCTTTGAAGCCATTCAGTGAGTATCTAGCTGTCACATTAGATCCAAAGACTAAATTTTTCAGTGACTGTAAAAGCATCTGTAAAATCCACAACTTTACAGACTTCATTCTAGGTTCCTAGGTTTCTCTTTAATGCTTATCATCCTACTGTTCATAAGCTACACCCCTTTATCTGTACTTGAGTTGCCACAACAGTCTTTCCTCTCGCTCTAAGTGTAATAGAAAATGGAATTCTGAGGTATTCAGCACACAGCTGCAAAAATAATTTTCCTTCATCATAGCTTAGTATGTGTTATCTTTTCCTGTCCTTCCAATGAGCTGACCCTGCAGAGAGCAGGGGGTGGAATGGAACAGCTCCCAAGGTCCCTTCCAAATTCAGTTATCCTGTCGCTTTCTCTTCTTGCACCTACTGCTCGGTCCTCACCCTTAATGGACTTCCAGGCAATTCCCTATTTGTTAGCCCTCACTCAGCGCCTAAAGGCTACCCTTGGCTCTGAGCACCCAGCAGAGCCAACTTCCATTATCTGCTTGTTAAATTTTCACCTCTTTCCCATACATTGCTGATGCTTAGAAAGTTTCCTAGTAGGCACTCATAAAGTCATTTAATTCTCCTTTGTTTCTTAAAGCTCTCTGCTGCAAGGTCTGCAAAAAGGAAACTGGGCAATTTTTGTTGCTATTGTGCTAATACCACTCACTCACACACACACACACACACACACACATACACACACACACACACACACACACAAAAAAAAAAAAAAAAAAAAAGATTGTTGGTTGTAGCACCCAACAATCGGTTATATTAGGATTATCTGGATAGTTGCATTTATCATACATAGCAAAAGTTAGCAGGAGAATCAGTTTTTCTGACCAATAGCCCAACATACACTTTTTGTTACACACATTTAGTAGTTTGTAGAGAGATGATTACTCTACAACCACAGACTCATAAAGCAGACAATGATTATGTTATGTGAGATGAATTCAAGACAGCATGCTACAGTTAGAAATTTTAAAATAATTTTTGTTTTTTAATTTTTTTTTTTTTTTACCATTTTTAATCTGTGTGAAACTTGAGAAAGCCTGGCAATATCTTCGAGCTCCAGAAAGGAAATGATGTACAGGAGCAATGGGACAGGAAGCCGTTCCAGGAAGTCAAATTTACCTCGGCACAGATTGAGGACATGTTCCAGAACTCTGGCACCAAATATTATAGCAATTTGAACTGTGATTAAAAAAAAAATCCAAACAAACAATAGATTTAGAAAAGCCTGATTTTTCTTCCCAATAATCCCATATTTTTCATATATATTTCAAAAAAAAAAAATTGTCCTGAACATTTTGGAGGATCTCTTGGGGGGGAACATACAGAATCTAATATTGAACATTAATAATATATAATATTTCTTTGTGCTCAGACTAGTGACATTCAGGTAAAAGTAGACTATAATTAAATTATATTGTCTAGGATAGAGCAAACTTGTCTGAGCTGAGAAACAAAAACTGCAGCAGATCTGAATTTCTGAATTAAAACTTGTCCAGATTTTTTTTAAAGAAAAAAAACAAATGTGCTACATATTCAAGAAAAGTTGGAAAACCAACCAGAAAAGCAATTTAGTTGTATGCTTTAGGGAAAATAACAGCTATAATGCTAAGAGACTTTCTAGTTTTGCTTCTTACCTTATGTGGATTCAAATTAATTTCAGTGGTTGAACTGAAGAGAGTTATTGGCCACAGTGCATGACATTTTGTGACTCATCCACTTTTTGATCCATTACAACCCCAAATTCTTTTCTATAGATCTGCTACTTAGTGAGCTACTCTCCATCCTCTGTTTATACAACTGATTATTTCTGCTTCAGTGTCCAACTGGGAACTTGTGCTTTTGAATTTAACAATATTTCTTTAGCTTATTCATCTGTATTATCAATATGATTTAATAAAAAACACTCGCTCATTACAAAGTAGGATCTTGAATTCAGTCCAACATGCTTTTAATCAGTGATCAGTGGTAAATTTTGAAACTTCATCTTATTGCCTAAGAACAAATCAATATAATCACCTAGATATATAATTGCTATTGGAATTGCTATTTTATTTGCAATGAAATAACTCCAATGGATTTTATTTTATTTTTAAAGTCAACTTCAAGATATTTTTGGTACCTGCTACCATCATAAAGAGATAGAGAATCACAATCATGTAAGCTGAGAGTAAAGTCACTTACCACATCCTATTCCTATGCAGCACTTTGTCTTCCAAAATATTTTGCCAGATTAGTTATAAAAGACCATCTCATGTTAATATGTTTGAAAGCCTTCCAAATTCTAGGATTTGACATTTAAGATTAATTTCTGAATGACTCTTCTTTGTTCCAAATATTCCTAATGATTTAAAATACCTTACAAATCTTTCATGTCTTTCCCTAAGCGGCCCAATACTTTTCTTTTGGTGCTGTATTACAGGTTCAGCCTGGTTTTAGTTATCATTTGTTTTGTTGCTTTTCAAGTATTTCTAGTCTATATAGTTGGTTATTTTGCTCAACTTCCTTATACAAGTACCAAAATGATCTGCATAAATTGACTTGATCAAAATGATCTTGACTAAAAATTTGCTGACTGATTTAATTCAAATTGGTAGATAATAATGAACCAACTTTTGGCACACTAGGAATAACAGCAACGATGCTCATAATGTACAGACTGAATTATTAAACTACCACGTGAATATTTCTTGCTGTTCGAGGCTTTCTTGAGAGTTGACCATTTATTTCTACGAATAATAATATATAGCAATGTTTTATATATATAACAATACAGATTTGGTAGTTTTGAAATATATTTATCTATATTATCTTAATTCATCATTAGATGCAGATACATCAGTAAACTGTGGCATGGTATTGAACTCCAAGTTCTCTCCAAGATTATTATCCTTAAGAGTACTGCATGGTGAAGAATGATTTGTACTTTTTGTTTAATCATGAAAATGTAAATAGAAAGGTAAAAAGAAATGTAAATAGACATCTCTTCTCTAGTTTACACTATCATGAATTAATGATGACCTTAATTCATTAATTCATTAATGAATTTGAAATTTCTTTGAAAAAAGAAAAACAAAGATTTAGTCACACACACACAAAACTCTCCTCTCAGTCACATAGAAGAAAAAAAAAAATCTTACTTCACTACTTCACTGTCCAAAAAGAAAAAAAAGGAGAAAAAGAGAAGAAAAGGGAGAGACACATATTCAGACTATTTTACTGTTAAATTTTATATGCTACAAAGGTGGCTTTCTTTCTATACCTTCTGCAATATTCTCTTTGCTGACAAAAATTAAAAACTGCATATAACCAAGAAAGCATATTAATGTATACAATGGGCTAAATATGTTCTGTTCATTGGTACAGAAGTAATATTTTAGAAGCTTTTTGGTTTAGCAGCATGCAGCACATGTAGGTCTCCACCTAGCATGGATCAGTTAAAAAAAAATCAATGCAGAATCAAGCACATGAAAACAGACACGGCTGTATATAGCTGTAAATTGTGTTTACAATAAAAATGTTTACTTCTCTAGTTTTCTCCAGAATACTACAGATGCCTGTGGAGAACACTGATAGAATGTTTCATTTGCAGCAAAACTATTTCTTCTTGTCTCATTAGAAATAAATTAAACACTGTTTTTGCAAGACTTTCTCATTAGAAGTCTCCAGCACGTCATGACAAAAATCCCCCAAATCAATTCCAGGAAATGAGAAAAAGAAATACTAATACTTAATAGTAGATAAACATTAGCTTATAAGAGTGCACTCTATTTAGCAGCAAATCATGGGTCCAGTGAGAGTTATTGTATTTGAACCCTACTTTGACATAAATTTTAATAAGAATTTAGTAGAAAATTTGGGGGAAAAAAAGATCTATGAATACTTAGGGAAACTGTAGCATGGCTTCTGTACCAGGAGCTGAAAGAAGATGTTAAAAGCATCCAGTTGCTTGTGTAGAACAGCTACAGGTACAGTCAAAAGTACTATCAATGTAATTTCTAAAAAGAAGTAAATATATATTTGTAATGTGATTCTTTATGTTAACATTATCATGGAATTAAAGCAATTGTATTTTTTTTAAACTGAAAATCGGACAGTGGAAGGAAGAACATGATTTTAAAGATAATTTTAGAAGAAGGAAAAAAATAACTAAAAATCAGGAAAAGACTGTAGCAGAGACTTTCCATAGTTCCAATGAGATAGGAAGCCCCAGAACCACAAATCACACTTCTCAAGAAAAAACAGGCAGATCTTATTTGTAGTTTGCTAGAAACACACAGGATAATGGTAGAAAACTGGACATGTAAGCAATAACTTAATTCTTTGAACTATTGTACCAAGCGTTCCAACACAGATGTTCCACTGTTAAATTAGATTAATATCAAATACTGCTTTATGAGAGGAAAATCCTAAGATTTAGAATATAAAACCACTAAAAACTATTGCTAAAATTCAGCTATAAATTCAACGTAACTGCTGGTAAAGAAAGAAAAAGAGTATAGAAATAGTTTCTCTTCCTTGCTTCTCACATAATAGAGTGGTTGTAACCACCCACTGCAAAAAAAAAAATAAATAAAAACCAAAAACACCACTATAGTATAAACACTTTGTGAGCACTAACCAAATCCAAAGATCCAAAGGCAGTCAGTTTTCTATTGTTTCTAGTCAAAACAAGTATAATTACTGGAATTAAAGATTTGCTTTGGAGTGTGTGTGTGTGTGTGTGTGTGTGAGAGATAGACTTTTTCCACAGCCTGGGCCCTTCCAGTCTCCCTTGCCTGTTCTTTTACAGCTTGTGACTGGCACTGACCGTGCAGCCCTCCTGGTCCTGGCCGCTCTTGGAGCGATCACTGGCAGCCTCTCCATGCAACCCATAGCAGCCTCTCCATGCAATGTGCTGTGCTTAGTCAGATTTGCTTGAAATCCATAGACAATTTCAAAAGTTACAGTGGGGGTGAGAAAACAAAAATCTCAAATGTATTAGATCACCAGGGGAGAAAAAAAAAAGTTTCCTGTAAAGACTACTCATTAGCTGTAGCAAGTGTTACAAGTCGGAAGCCTGAATTGGTTTATTTCAATCTTTACATAAGAAATGAATTTATTTACTCTTGGAACCAGAGGAAACATTTTCCTTAAGGAAAAAGCATTGCCCTCTGTCCTACCATCCAAGATGCCTTTACTGACTGGGCCAGTATTCCTGCTTTGCCTAGATGTAAACAAGATAATGTCTGCCAAAGCAGTTTATGAGGAAGACCGTGTTGTATCATTTGGAAGTAATATGTCTTTAAAAATCATCATAAAACATGAAAAAAATATGAAGTCATATCTGTAATCCAAGGAATTATAGGTCTGCCCATAACAAGAATATGGGTGCAACTTGTAAGAAAAGTTCACCGAAGCAAGGTGTGTGAGAGCTACGTGGTCTCAGATCTCAGTCCAACACCTGAGATGCAGCTGCGCAGGTCTTCATTTCAGAGCAGGTCACAGCTCAGCGGCTCCCTACAGCTACTGACTCAACGCGACGGTGACACACATCACTGTGCTCCAACGGCTGCCTGACAACAGCTCCTTCAAATCAACAAGGAGTCTTCAGCAGCTTACTGTATCCCACATTTCTGGGGATAAATAAACCTATAAACCTGTGTTTTGACTGCCTTTCTTCTTCTGGTTGCATATTTCTCTCCTCATGTTACACTCTGCATCGCCACCCCTTCTCATGTTGCTTATATTAAGTCAGATGGGAATCCAACATGACATGGCCATAAAGATAATTGTGCTGGTACAGCACAGAGTATTACAAAGGGTTCCTTAGTTATTGGCAATGAAAAAACTGTTTTCTGGTCTCTTCTGTCACTATCAACTCTGTCATAACAAATCTATCTGGGTTGCTGAGATTTATCCCATATGTACAGTTACTGTTATGCCTTTTTGATTTTCCAGTATGCATTCATTGATTTATATCAGCAAATTTGTATTCAAATTTGTATACTGACATGTAAAAAAAAGTCCCATATCTTTGTATGAAAATTATTACAGATTAATATTTCTGGAATATTTCATTATATGTACAGCAAATATGTAATTATTTTATCATCTTACTTTGAAGAGATGAATAATTATTTTATCATCTTACTTTGAAGAGATGAATCATCCAAAAAATCCTCATGGGATTCTTTAAGTTCTCCAGGTCTTGCTTCACGACATTCATTCCTAAGAGAGATTCTCCACCACCTGAAAATGACCTACAATTGGGGAGGAAGAAAAAAGAAGTAATGAGCATAAAGTACCACCAGATAAATATGTTACTGTGATTTAACAGTCCGGTTATGCAATTATAACTGCATTCCCAGGAACATAAAGTTAAGGCATCAGGCAGTGGTTACATTACCAGTCACCTTACCAAGAACTTTGAAGGAATAAACATCCCGTAACACATCTAGCAAAACATGAAACATAAAACATTATGTACAAACACAATATGATTACAATCCTGGACGCAAATTGTTCGTAGAAATTAAAGAACATGTAATGACATCAACTTGAAAAACTATAAATATTTCCTTTTACTTTTCTCTTTAGTGGCAGGAGTACAATTCATTAGACAGTAAGTTACATAAATAGATACACTCATTCAGTTGCTCGAGGGTTCAAAAGTGACATCACTAAAAGCTGAATTGTAATTTTAACATTTTGTTGTTAGGAGCCAGTTGAAGTAAATGGGACCCTTCAAACCTCAGAATTTAAACATGCCTTAAAATTCCATAAAGAACCATAGTGAGGCTACATTTCTGCATCCACACAGGTCTAGCTAAAGTAAAAGCTATTTTGGTTGTTGAAACACAGTAAGACACACAGGAGATTGTTTCAGATATAGCTACTAACATCATCTTGTGATTGTCTTAAAAGCAACCACACAAATCCGGTAGAACTGAGGATTCATTTAAGCTTTTTCTCCCTTTCTCCAGAAAAACAAGTTATGCTCTTGTCAAGAAAAAATATACTTTGTAGAAACAACTATTCCCACATCATTCTGAATTAAAGAAAATGATAATTACATCTTATGCATGAAATATCATATTTTACAGGTATTATTAAAGTCTACACCATGATCTTTGCACATTTACACATCAGCTTATTTCTAATAATTCCCTCACTGCCCATCACACAAAGGATAATCGAGAATACCTACTATATATAAAATTGCAAATACCAATAAATTAAGCAAGCTGTTCTGCAAGACCAATCTTCCTCCTAATAATAAGGTATCAGCAGAAAGTCTTACTATTTTCACCAGAGTAAACTCCAACCCTTCTGATGGAGTGAAGTCGTCAAGCTCTTATTGCTGAAGAACAGTTGTTCCTACAGATTCTTTTAATTTCTGAGTAGCTACTGAAAGACAATGTCCCCATCTGACTTCCTAAAACAGAGTAGCTAGGAAAAAATGCTCTTCTGAACATCTTCATTCAGCTGTGAAACAGTACTTGTACATATTTGCGCTTCCCGCACTTTAAATCAACTTTTTATTAAAAAAAAAGAAAAAAAAGATTAAGCACTCTGTTTTAGATGGTAATAAACTAACACATTATAAATGCAAGTATACATAAATATGGACTTTGAAAAGGAAAATGGTCCTTGCAATTTGCAGCAATTTAAAGAGAAGACTGAATTATCTGGATTAAGTGATCATCTTTACATAAATTATTTCTTCTTGAAATTCATATAAAAATAGTGCATTGAAATGTAGTGAGTGAAATTCAAGTTGAAATAGACCATTAGGATGCATTTCAAATTAAGACCCATTCTTAAATGGATATTTTTAGAGTAAATCTGGGGGAAACAGTCACATTATCATGTGATAGTATAATATACATAGGCACTGCAGACCTGCATCTTCCTCTGTAGAGACCTAGTAGCTAATGAGGCCTCTCCAGCCTTTGCAGATTGCAGAAAGTAATAAACCAACTCTCTTCAAAAAAACAACCTTTGGACTTGATTACAAATTCCATGAACTCACTCATAACTATTACAATGCAAAGCAGAACACCTACAGTCTTGGAGACAGAAAAATTCAAGAGGGTTTTGTGATGTAAAGTATTTATCCTACCTGGAAGTACTTGATAAAGCAGCAGTTGATAGTTAGGGTTGTCTTGACCTTGTTAATTCTAAAGGCCCTTTCTTAAAAAGAAAAAAAGCCTTTGTTTTTCACTTGATTTTAAGCATTTCCAATTAATTGCTACTTTGTAATGATCAGAGGGAATTATTTTGAGACTCTTGATTTCATTAATGTGTAAGAATATGAATGCTGTTTGTAAGCAAATGGCAGCCTAGTAGAATGGGCTAAACCATTTCTGGGCAAAACATAGGCTTGCTTGTACGTCTCAGAACTGCAAGGAGGCCAAAACTGCTCCACGGCAGGAGGTCAAAGGTGAAGAGGTAGTAGTTAATGAAGCTTCATTTATTCAGAATTCCTAGAAACGTTCAAAGGAAACACTTCTAGCAATAAGAACAGAAAGTGGATCACATCTATGACCATCAGTGCAGAAGTCCAGCAATATGAAAATAAACTAAACCCATGCAAATATGTCATTTTTCACTGAAGTCATTAACAGTTTGAATCTAATAGCTGAGTTGCATGTTTTGCCTGTGAATTCAGATGCTTTTTTGCTCTACATCTGGCAAAATAGAACCAGACTTTTTTTATAAATATGAAATGGGGATTACATCACCTGTGCTTTATTTCACAACTGCTACGCAAGCCTAGGCTTGCATTTGCAATAGGACGGGAAGTCGTGTACATTACTCTCTTGTTGTCTGCATTCATAGGATCAATAGTAGCTCCCCTTTCACATCCTGTGACACCCAGAAAAAAGCAGGTATCTTGAGATATGACTTGTAATAACTGTAATAAATTTTAATCAAAAATAAAATTTATGTCCAGCATTTTTGGACCTTCAAATTGTCATTATCTGCTCAGGGCACAAGCTGAGCAAGCTTTTGCGCTGAGCTTTGAATGATGGGCATATCTGAACTAAGGCTGACAGGCAGGAAAACTATCTCCATGTCTCCTCTCAGAAACATCACTACGGAACAAGGGTGCTATGACTACCTTCTACCATACTGGTGCCATGACTACCTTCTACCATAGTATTCTCCTCTACTACTGTCCTTGCATGGCTCTAGTGCTTTTTATATTGTGGCAAATTAAGTCAACTTAATCACCAAGAACTAAACTGGAAAAAATAAAAATTGTTCTCTTACTAGTTTAGTTTGCTGAAACAGGTTAGCAAATAGCCGAATAAGCACCATGGCCACTGCAAAGGAGGGAAAAAGACTCTATCAGGAGTGCAGAGGGAGAAAGGCATCAATTTAGTATTAAGGAGAAAAAAAAAAAAAAAAAAAACAGGAATTAAATAATAAACATTTAAAAAGAGAAAAACAAACAAAAATCCATCAGTTTAGCTCACAGTAAAGTTGCACAAAATGGAGTGACACTGTTTCAAGAAGGTCTTCCTCTCCATGAGCTTTTTCCTCTCCTCAATCTATGCAGAGTCCACAAATCCATCCCTGAACTACTCAATGACCAACTTCTCAATAGACTTGCCATTAAACCAGACCCCTTCTCCCCTCCCAAAAAAGCGCATAGTTTTCCGGATGTTTTGATTAATATCAGTTCATTTGCCTGTGAGACTGCAAATCTTGAGGTTGCCCAAGGAAGTCTTAAGTCTTTCTCCTGTACTCTTCCTCCTGAAGTACAGGATTTGATGGCAAAACACCCTACAAGAGACCTTTTAATGCTCCAACTCTCAAATTCAGTAGTTATTTGACAGTTTTTTAGATTTGTGTATTTCTAAGTGCAATTAAATTCAAGTACAGAACAACTGATTTAGGAACTTCAATAAAGTATTTAACTAATAAGACATAGAAGTGAAACTGCAAGCCTAATTCTTCTCAAATGCAGAGGCCTAGTAGAAAAGTAGGCTCAATTCACCGTGAATCTGGGGCCTTGGGTCTCCTTGGATTCGACAGACAAAAGCATATGACCAGTATATGACTTCAAAACAGAAGTCTATAGCTTCTGAGGCCCAGAAAGTCCTGGAAAGGATAAAGCTGATGTTTGGTGGCATTTAAGTATGGTCTGGTTTTCAGGTTTCCCATCATACAGTTTCACATCACATAGTTTAGGTATATCAAGGATTTTCAACTGCAAAACCTAAAGAAAATGATGTACAAGAAAAAAAAAGTCCTCAGGCCAACATCAGAATGAAATTTCAGGCAATAGCTTGTTCTTGAAAGTTTGCACAAATTATTCTCAGAATCACAACAGTTATTAACACAAAAAAGAGATATGATTAAAAATCAGCAACAGTGCTACCAAAATTCTGTAAAAAAAGAAAAAATTAAAGTATTTCATGCCTTAATTTCAATTTAATATTCACCTTGATAGTGGATTCACCATTAAATATGTATAGGCACATTTCCTTGCTCCCCGTGAAAGTCTCATTTCATTTGTGCAGGTCTCTCTCTGTTAATAGCATTTCAGTAATGCATCATCAGCAGTAAAATGACAGTGAGAGGAAAGCAGTGCAGGTATTTTTCCAAATAACAACAGTTAGATGCAAGCAAATCTTATTACTATAAAGAATAAAGGTTTCAAGTAAGTAATAGTTTAAAGGAGTGAAAGTCCACATACTTCCTTCCCCTACTTCTACTTTGGGAGGAAATAATAATAATAAAACCCTACTGTTAATGACAGGAAGAGAGAAAACAGTTTGGTTAACAAAGAAAAAGAAAAAATAATTGTAGCAGAGGGCAATGATAAAGACAATGCTAGATGGAAAGAAATATAATCTTCCGGAGTAATTTAAAAATTACTGTGTGTGTTGCTATCAGTAAGCATTTCAAAATGCTGGATTTGAAAAATACCTTTGTTCCAAAATACCATATATAGAAACTACAAAGCCTTTCCCTCCCCGCCCATGTTCAAAAAGATCAAGTCACTTCAGCTAAGGGATTAGCTCATGGGCAGGGGATTCAGCTGCCCAACGCTTCCCAAAGGATTCCACTTGAAGTATCTGAAAAATATTTCAGAGAAACACAGGAGAAAAATGGAATAAAAAACCTGGAAAAAAATAATTGTCTTTTCCTTTGGCGAATGCAAAAATCATTATGTTTCAGCAAAAATCTTTTGCCTTAACATGATCTCTGCTTTTCCTCTCAGTTATATACATGCTTTATTCCTGTATCTGCATCTTGCTTCATCTGCCTTCCCAGTGCTTGCAGGGAGAAAAAAAAAAAAAATACACCAATGAGGAGGTGGGGGGAAAAAAAAGTGAAAGATGCTTGTCATGGATACCTAGCGCCTGCAGGTGCTCTGGGGGGTAACTTCTGCCTTTTGGCAGACCTGTGCATACACATCAGAGGAAACAATACAAGACCAGGACAAGGAGTGACAATGTGGGAGGGAGGGCTGTGAGCTGAGAGGAAAGCAACCCTATCACAGGGAATAAAGAATTACTCTTGAGGATCACAGTCTTCAATTATGTGTATGATACTTGCCATTTATTAACGTGATTAAACAGGCAGACCTAGATAAGACTGCCACAAAGAGCTTTTTCCACTATTTAACAGAACAAAGGATGCAAGCTAAGTGTGAGACATACCATTCCTGCCTAGATGGATAAGGCACCTACAGGTTTCATCTGAAACAGTGTCCTCCTCCTTCCTTCAGTTTCAAGGTCTCTTTGTTACAGATTCAGGTGTGGTCTATGGTTTATTTATGTATTTATTTATTTATTTTTCAGAGAGAGAGAGAGAGAGAAAGAGAGAGAGAGAGCACCCAAATCAAGTAAGAGATCACAGACTCCTCTGCTCAGTGTATAAAAGCTCAACTGTCCCCTACAAGTCCCTTCTTAGATAGCTCTTACCATCCTGAATTGTATACATCTGCAATCTAATGACTGCTTTGCTGAAAACTGCTTTGCTGTATGTTTTTACTGTATGTTTTAGCCATACACAGACACTCTCAGGACATTTTTTTTCCTGCCACCATTAGATGACTGACAGGAAGCCGACAGATCCATTACACTGCTGTTATACCTGACTCTTACCCAGCTCTCCAATTACTCAGAAAAAGTCACATAGACAGATAGGCCCTTTTTCCTCCAAGAGTTATCAGCCAAAGTAGCACAGGTTACTATGCTCTGAAAAGTTTTTCTTCCTCTCACCTCTCTCGTTTCTTTGTGTGTTTCTTCAAACACTGGTTTGATCTTGTCCAAATTTAATTTCTTGTTTCCTGTGAAACCCTTACCGTATTTGTTACTGGTAGGATCAGAGTCACTATAAACTACACCGGAAGCCACAACTGCACAGTTCAGCTGTGGTGTCAAGTTCATTCACACTGAAGTTTATCCTTTTGTTAGCAGGTGCTATGATGATTTGACATGTACATGTATTAAAAATCCGCACTGCCATTTCTTCCAGGTGCATCTCCTGTTCTATTGATGCTCCCCAGCTTCTCTGGGGAGCTACAAGCCCCTTTACTTTGCACTCCTTTCACTGCACTCTTTGCTAACATCCTGTGAGGTTATTTTGAACTCCAGCTGCACACACTCCTAATTTTTTATTTATTTGTTTTTTAAAAAATACAAATGACCAAGTATTTTCTAACTTTGCCTAGTGTTCTTTCCCCTATAGCTATTAACTTTACTACTCCAGATAATTTCCAGTTTGGGCTTCACCCCAAAAATGACATCTACCCAGGTTGCATACACACTGTACAACTTTAATCTAACTCAGGGAAGTCCATCCAAAAACTGCAGGCACTTTTACTTTGGTTTCACTTAGGCTTGTTTCATTCTAACACAGATAGTTTCAATTTATTCCTAAAGTACATCACTACAATAAGTTTCTATACATCAGGAAATGAAATAGAGAAGTTTCAGTAAGCTTTAAAAAGGACTTTAAAAATTAAATTCTTAAATTTTATTTAGTTGAGACTATATATCCTACCACATTGTCTCTGATAAAATCCGGACCTCTTCTAGTTTTGTCTACTAACGCTTTTTCTTTCTCCCCTTTCTTAAAGGCATTACTGTGTTTATTATAGTCCAGCTAGTCAAGTAAATGTGTCTGAAGGGTTTTCATGAGGAATGTTTTCATTTACATGGAAAGAAGAAATAAAGAAAAATATAGAAATAAGAAAAATATGTTCTTATTTAATAAAGCCAACAGAATAAGATGGAAAAAATATCTTAATCACTTGAAGCAGGAACAAGGAAAACCAGAAGACAGATAGGAGCGCTCAAACCTAAGAAAAAAAATGACTCGAGGTTTCCCAAGGCAATGATTAGCAGGGATAAGTGAAGCACTACCTGAAGTGAGGCAAGCGAAGAATATAACTAAATCCTTTCATGAACAAACATGCACTGACAAGAAAAGTACATAAACAACAGACCCTTGGGTACAATAGAAAACTTTCACTTAATTTAGCAGAAGGCAGTGCTGCATGCTTACCTTGAACTATTAAACCTTCATGACCTGAAACTCATTCTTGGTATGTAGAGATAGATCAATTGTGGTACCTTTCAAAGAAGCCACAGATGTTAAAGCCAAGTAGGACACTTGAAATATAATAGGAGAATAAACACTGCAATTTAGCATGTTACCATTGTTTATATACTAAAAATGAGTCAAGTGGACAAAAAAAATCCTAGGTTTTAAATAGAAAACAAACAAACAAACAAATAAATAATTTAAAAAGCTTCCACTTCACATCTAGGCTTCCACTGATGTAAGAAACCAAAGTAATAGCAGATAAAGGTAACAGGCAACTTACTAAAATTATGTTATTTTTAACGTCTTCTTAAGTGAAACCAATAAGTAGTAGCGCTCCAGTGCACATTCAAACGATGCCTCAAACACTGCCAAAAAGGCATTTTATAATGCTGTGCAACCTATGGCTTGCAAACAACTGGACTTTTCATGTAAGAAACACTTCAGGACTCAGCATTAGTTACGTCTCTACTAAAAGAGCTTATCAATTAATGTTTCTCGGGATCAAATATTTGCAGAAAAGGTTTTAGAGAACACTAGAGTTTTCAGGGAAGAAAAAAAAAAAAGAACTATTTTAAAACTATTAGTTTTAAAAATGCTGTCTTCTTCAAAAAGGCTTTGATCCACCATTTTAAAAAGCCCCGAACTGCAAACATGTCAGCTGAAAATATAAGTGCCATTGCAATACATCACAGTAATTGCATTTCAGTTGCTGAATGCCCTGTTTTTCTCCTCTATTGGCTGCTTCTGTTGAATTACCTCTTCAGTAATGCACCAAGATTAAAGATTTCCTCAGTCTTCCCTAAATCACGTGGACAATATCTAGCAACTGCCTACATCCAGACATGGCATATCATGAAATAAGTGAGACACTACCAAGCACCCACACTTTAGCAAAACATAACAACCTTGAAAAAACAAAATATTTTTGTTTCAGCCAAAAGCCATCCACCAATAAAAGTCATATATTTCAAAGAGGGTATTGTTTCCCCAAATAAATTGTACCATTTGCCAAGCAGTTACTTGAAACTTAAGACAGACAACAAAAAAAATCGCTAGTTTTATACAGGTAAAATCCTCCAAACAAATAGTTCATAACAAAATCAGCTTGTTTAAACTCCTCTAGTGAATTTTGTGTCCTCTTTTTGGTCTTTCAGGTTCAGCTTTCTGATTAAAATGCGAGGTAAGCAACTTGAACAGAATTACTCCAGCAGGCAATAACTGGCACAGCATCTTTAAGGTTTCAAATGCAAATAAAATATCCCAACTTTTAAAAAGGTTCTCCTTTTGCAGTCTTCATGTTTTCTACTCCTTTCTTGGCATTGTAGAACTCCTTTGACCTCCCATAAATCTGATTTTAAGATCCATCTTGGGGGGGGGGGGGGGGGGGGGAGAGAAAAAGTTCCACATAACATGAAATTAATTTCAGTTTAATTACTACAATAATATCTGGTATTTTTTTCCAATGCCTCTGGTTTAATCACTTCAAAATGAAGCTTCTGTTAATCAAATAGTTCCTATATCAAGTGTCATTATTAAGATTTAAAAGGAAGCCCTATGATATAGAGGGAACATTGGAATACTTTTATAGCACCGTTTTTCAAAATGGAAGAACTACCTTGCAGGTTCAATAGAACCTGAAACTGCTGAAGCAGTATTCAGTCACTTATTAATGTTTCCTGAGTTTGCATACAATTTGATTAGCAATGCCAAGATAGCTGATAAAAGAAAGGAAAAGAAGTAATATTTTGTCCTAGCTTATGGAGATGAGCACTTATAGAAGTTAAAAAAAAAATCTGACTTTTCTTTGAAAAAGGATTTTAAGTGATTTCAGATGCAAGTGCTGCAGGTTCATAATTTTTGTTTACAACTAAAAAGGCTAGAAATAGCTTTATTCTTCCATCATATTATGCTATGCTTGGAATACTGATTAAAAAAAAGCTATTTAAGAAGTATGCGAACAATAGACAATAGGAGCAACGATGGATAAAGAACAAGAAGAATCATCAGAACTGTTTGCCTAGTCCTGTTATATACAGGACAGCTAGCTAGCTGAGCAAATAGTGTATGCATTTGTTAAAGATACATGATCTAGCTGCTAATCTCTGACCATACACACAAGTCTACTTGATATTATATTTGGTAAAACACACTTATTTCAGTTGTTGTACAAGTAGATCATATGGCCTATTCATTAGTTTTTGTATACATATGTTGCAATTCTTTTATGATTAAGTAGCTGAACATTTTACTAACACAACACAATCCTCTGCTTAGTACAGCGTTTGTTAAATGGTGACAGATGCTAGTATTAATTACACTTTAGTAGATCATTTTCCCATTATGTTCCTTTTGTTTTCAGCCTCATCTTTCTAGTTATCAGCCTGTCCTATAAGCAGATTAAGCACCAGACTTTTCCCCACCTTGCCCATTCCTGTTTGACCAAAATAAATGGCCGGTCTTTTCTACATTAGTCTACCATCTGGATTCCTCTATCTTGTAATTTTCAAAACCTACATTATAATCCATTAGACAATTCATAAGAATTTTTAATTTGGGGGATTTTTTAAACTGTCATCCCATATTTAATGTTGGAAGTTACAGCTTTATTGCCCACTTTATGCCAACAAATAAAGTCCATTGTGGTTTGTAACAAACCTTGGCAAATTATAACTGGCATATCAAAAATTGATTTGACATTTAAACAGGGACTGAAGAATATGCATGAAGAAACAGAGATGGCAAGGCACATGCTAAACAATTCTCCCTTCTTGTTGACACTTCTACAACAGGAAATGTTCTTATTCTACATAAATTTGTATACACTCAAAACAAATATTATCCATTCTTAGCATAAACAAGGATTTTATGGACAAGCATCTTCCTTTTGTAAAGTATGTTTATCGTGGCCTGTACACCTTCATAGTGACTCAGTGACTCAACGCACTTTTGCAATAATAATAAAACGTCAGCATTCTTACACAATAAAAAAGAGCAAAGAATCAGTTAATGAAGACATCTCTTTTCAGTGCCCTTCTTATATGGGACACCTGTATATCAGCATATTGGAGAAGGAGGTGGTATGAAATTGGAAAGTACAAATGGCAAAGTCATTCATTTAGCAAGAATAATTTCTGGATTTCTGACATTAACCAAAACCTTATAAAGTTGAAGTTGGCAGAGAAAGACGTTAGCGTAATACTTGGTCAGAGGATGATCAAGAATTACTAATGTGATTTTGGTATAAAAAAAATTAATACTATCTTACTATTCAGATCACAGATTTTTTCTGTGACCCAGGCTTTGCACAATGTACTCATAAGAGCTCATCACTATTGCTGAGAGAGAAGAAAAACAAAAACGAGTTATAACTGGAAGAAATGGAGAGAAAAGAGACTAGAGTGCCCAGGAAATAAAGTCCATTTCACAAGCAGAGTCTGAAAACCAAAACAAAATTGCTGGTTAGTCAGACAAAAGAAAAAAGCTAAGAAAAAAAAAATCAAAAGGACATAATTATTAAAAAAGCAGTATGTTGCTGGATAAATACAGTAGAATAACAGTCTAAAAGCCATCCATACACACAAGCTGTAGATCAGTCAGTATAACTGCATTTCTAGCCATCAGAGAAGGGGTAGCATGGAGCATTTGTTCCATGAGGCCTCGTGAGACGAGAGCCTTGCTGTCCTTGAAACTCATCAAGTGCCATTATGCGTCTGGATGAAACAGCAGGGACTATGACTTGATAACTTAATAGGACTCTCAGTTTTACATTCCTGCAGTGGGTGCCCCCACGAGAGGAATATGTGGGATAGTTTCCCAGCATTTGTAAAGTTACTGCAACCTTAAAAACAAACAAACTACTTGAAAAATAAGCAAATAGGCAAACAAACAAATAAGAACACCAACACAGGCACAGACACACTACCTTTTTGTCTATGGTTCAACAACTCTCTCCTTTACACAGTCTACCTGCTTGAGGTATATGCTGTAAATACTCTCACGGGCCCCTCTATTTCTCAGTAGTTTACTTCTAGTAATGTCATCTGCAATAAGTTATAAGCTCCTGACTCCTTAATCCTCCCCCAATGGACCTTTTGCAGAAATGAGCTACCTCATTTCTTTCATAACCTTCCCTTCCTAACTTCTTACAAAAAGTGTATCCTTGCTTGGGAGTAATTAATACATTTATTTGGAAAGCCCTCATTAACAGCTATATATTTGAAATGTAGTTAGATTTGTTTCTGGGATGGAAGAACTCCCTTAATAAAGTTACCAAGAGGGTCTGTAGAAACTTAAGGTAACACTTCAGCCACAAATATATTCATGCAGATCAGTGGGTGAATTTCTGGCTGTTTCCCACCCTTTCAAACTACTGTTTTAATTTGATGGGTTAAAGAGCTCAGAGTCGTCTCCACTTCTGTTTTCACTATCTTGTTTACAGGCAGCAGGAGCAACAGCCGTTCTTTATTTTTCAGGTGTTCTGATTTCTCTGCATTATCGCGTTGCTGCACAAACATGCAGCACACCTTGTCACCATTTCAAATGATAATATTGAGAGCAATAAATAAGCATAGGTTCTGGCATATTTTTGCAGTAACAACACATGCTGAGAATGTGTCATGCGGTATTGCCTCCTGCATATGATTTGACTATTGCTCTGAACTTAAGCTGACACTTAAAAGGTTTGCTGAAACTGGCTCTGTTCTCAGAGATATTCTTTTTTTCTGAACTTAGAGAAATCCCAATTAATTTCTTTTTAATTATGCAATACCCACCAGCTTGGGCCTCCTGCACTGATCATGAGGCAGTAGCCAGACTTTAAAAATACCTTCTGGAGAACATCCCTAACATATCATATTGCATGATGGAAAAAAAAAAAATGTCAGTTTGCTTCAGTGAAGGAGACATTTCCCAGGGATTGTTGGAAGACAAAGCCTGTTGGGGCTGTGCCCCACACCACCTGTTTCTTCCCAGACATGGCCTTCTTGTCCAAATGAAAGATTTGTCCTAACAAACTCTAAAGACTTTCTATATTCATACACAGTTTCCAGTTCTAAAATTCTGTGACTTGTTAGCCAACAGATAGCTGAACATTCTGTCCTTGACTCAGGTATATGTTCTGTAACTGTATAACACACGCTCATTAAATTAATACTTTCACCCCTAAACGAATAGCATTTACTGCTCATAAAGAGCACAGGGAGGCAATCCCTGTAGGCACACTCACAGAAATGTGGGAGCCTTCAGACAAATCCACCAAGCAGCTACACACTCCCTTTTTAAATAGACAATGGGCTGTTTTGAAAACATTGATTTAGAAGAATGGGACTATTCAAAGTACTGAAGTTTACAATTCATATAACTATGTGTAAGGTTGGAGGCTTAGACTGTAAGGTTTTTCAGGCAGTGACTATCATTTATTGGGAGACTACAGAAGAACACACTGGGAACACAAACCAATGACTGAGACTCCTAGATGCTACTGCAGCACTGCTAGATACGTTCTGCATGATACATAACTTGGCACTTCACTGATGCATATGGTAGGAACTACTATTCTTGTCACAGACCTCTTCTCAGGAGGCCCCCAAGCCTACAGAAAGGCTAACTAGCATCTCAAGTTTTATGTGTACATCAGTTAAGGCTGCAAAAATTTATCTGAACTTACTTGAATTAACTATTTCTCAAAACAACTATTACTAAATTAGGAAGTTCGTTGGATTCTGATAAGAAAGCTTCAAAATATACAAGGACTGTATTTTCTTCAAATATTTGTGTTTACTGCATCATAATTGAATAGTCTTAATATCACAGAATCAAAATATTTTTTTCCAAAACATCCAAAATAATTATTTTTCAATTATACTAACTTCATGATAATGCTTTTATACAGTGAACATTTATTGGATTTTAACTTATTTCTGCTCAGAGCTACAGACTGCTTTGCTTTTAGGCTTATATTTATGCAGCTGAAAATAAAATAAGATATATTTGAAGTGTTTGATAGGAAACTTGCATGAAAGCAAAACAAAATTGAAGATAATAAGAAAGATGTCTTACTTTTATTAGCCAAGTGCAAAATGAACGTTAAAAAAACATACCACTGAATGGCATATTCTATGAGCAAATGGAGTGTTGATATGAAAATGATTCTTATGAGGTCAGTGGGACTAGCTCCATATTTCAGAGCTTCAGGGGAGAAAAAGCTCCTTCAGGTTACCTTCTAAGGCAACCTCGAGAAAGGCAGTTGCGGGGGGAAAAAGGTTTGTTGAGGAAGAAACCAACCAAGAGAGGCCCTGTTAGGCCCTTTCTGAAAATGGTAGGGACACTGAGCATTTTAATAGAAATGTGTGGCACTAGAGAGATGAAAAGAAGCAAACAAAAGACAGGTAAACTGGAAATACAGCTTAACTTCAGTTTGCCCCCTTCATCCTTCTATTATTGTCCTAATTGCAGGCCAACATCATCTGTGTATCCTTTTGGTTTATGTAGAGAAAAGAAAGCCCAAATTTGCCACTAACTTCCAAATGTTTTAGGTTTTCTCACTCCTCTAAGACCTTTAAAGTCTTTCTTAATTTCAGATATTCATAACTTCTGAACCATTAATGTTTAACCTAAATATATACATAAAGAAACCCACATTCATCTCTTATACATACAAAAAAAAAAAAAAAAAATCAGCCAACATTAGGTCAAAGAGAAATTTTAAAAGTTATGATTTTACTTTCTCACTTTTACAAATTCATTTACAGATTTGTCAAAGATCATTTTTTTTAATGGCAGATATCCCTCAGCAGAAATTAATTTTAAATTAGTTACTCATGAATCTTCCAATAAGTTGTTTAGCTGTATAAGTAGAAAAAAAAAAAAAATCTTCANTGATTTTACTTTCTCACTTTTACAAATTAATTTACAGATTTGTCAAAGATCTTTTTTTTTTAAATGGCAGATATCCCTCAGTAGAAATTAATTTTAAATTAGTTACTCATGAATCTTCCAATAAGTTGTTTAGCTGTATAAGTAGAAAAAAAAAAATCTTCAAAATCTGGGGAAACTCACCCAGAGATTTTAACCCTACTCATTTATTTCCCTTTACCTGAAAACCAGCCTTGCACACCAGAGACATACTTCAAGTAACATATTTGAAGACAGGCAAAACTTCTTTTTGTAACAAGACAGTTTAACCTCATTTTCCTAGAATGGGCTTTTAGGCTTCTTATTTGAGGCCCATTTCCCCGAACTTGCCTGTCCCTGGAAGGACCGGGCACGACTCACGGAGCTGGGCCTGGTGGGCCTGCTGCTCCCCTCGCCCCCTCCCCGGTCCCGCAGCGGGGCCCAGGCCGCGGCGCCCGCCGGAGGGCCGGTGCCGCTGGCGGTGCTGGTGTGAGCGCGCACCTGGCGGCGGGTGACGAGCAGCTGGCAGAAGTCCTTGCTGGGCGCCGGCGCCTGCCCGCGCCGCTCGAACAGCTCCTCCTGCAGCAGCGACGCCATTTTGAGACGCCGCGGCCATGGCAACCAGGAAGAGGCGGAGATCACCGGGGGTCACCGGCGGCCCAGCCCCCTCTTAAAGGAGCGCGGCCCAGATTAGAGCTGCCGCCGCCGCCGCCGTCATCGCTGCTGCCGCGGGCAGGGTCTGCGCTGCTGCCGACCCCCGCCTGGTGCCCCCCCACCCTGCCG